>BHEV01035434.1:0-21121 GCA_004319985.1 Emydocephalus ijimae | reverse complement strand
CCAGCAGCTTGTACATATACGTGGAGAAGAAACAGCTGCGAAATGTTGGGAGAATTTAAAGATTTATGTTCGAGACAGTGTGGGAGCACATATAAATCTTACACAGAAACTGTTCAGACCACATCTTCAAAAGAATGGAGCCATGCTGATTCATTTAAACACCATGAAGAGAATTTTTCAGGAACTGCATGAAAAAGAACTTATCTTCACAGAACTACACCAAGTTTATATAATTTTGTCTTCTTTAGATGAGAGCTACGATAACTACGTAACTTTACTTGAAGTACTGCCAAAAGATAATCTTACATTAACTGACATTACTGGCAGATTAATTGAAGAAGCCAGGAGAAGGCTTGAAAGGGATCAACTCAGAAGGGAAAAGCCACAATGTGAAGAAGAGAAAATATCTTCGTCAGCCTATACAATTAGAAAATGTTTTAATTGTGGAGGAAAAGGACATTTGGCTAGATTCTGCAAGAAAGGAAAACGCCACAATGCCAGCCAGAATGCTAAAATGCATCAAAAGGATGAAAAATGCTTAGAGTTAGCCAAGTATAGCAACGAAACTGAATAATAATTTATGGGTTGTAGATAGTGGAGCATTGCACTGCATAACGAAAGATAAAAGATTTATTAAGATGTCCACGAGTTCACAGCAGATATCGTTAGCTAGTGGCTGGAAACTGAAAGCTAAAGGTGAAGGTATATCATATTGTTCTTGCATAAAAGAAAATGTAAAAATGTTATATGTACCACAACTTAAGTTTAATTTGCTTTCAGTTAGAGTTTTGGTTAAACTAGGTTGTGTAATTACCTTTAGGGGAGACAATTGCATAATTGAAAAAGAAGGTTAAAAAAGTGACTGCAACTTTAAAAGGTGAATTGTTTGTCTTAAATGATAATCATTCAGAGGTAGCTAACACAGTGTATAATAACGTTAAACCTCATGATGAATGCATACATTTGTTACACAGACGTTTAGGGCATATAAATTTTAAAATGCTTAAACAAACGGTAGAACTATCTGAAGGTATAAAACTGAAGCCTTGCAGTAAGTATTTGCACTGCAATGCGTGCAGTCAAGAAAAAAGCAAGGTAATGCCAGCAAATAGAATTAATGGATTTAAAACAAAGGAGCCTCTAGAGGTCGTATTTGCTGATATTATAGGTCCTAAAAAACCAAGTGTCGTTATATACTAAGTATAATGGATCGTTATTCCAGATATGGTTTCTGTTATCTAATGAAGAGCAAAACGGAAACATATCAAAGTTTCTTTAATTGGCTTAAATTCGCACAAAGAAAAACTAAAAGGAAATTAGTAACTCTTGTCACTGATAATGGTACGGAATTTATAAACAATAAATTCCAAAATAAACTGAAGATGGCAGGTGTTGAACATAAAAAGTCTGCACCATATAGGCCACATCATAATGCCTTTATAGAAAGATGAGGCCAAACAGTTCAAGCAATGGCTCGTACTATGCTGTCGGATTCAGGATTACCTGAAAANAAAACCTGACCTAAGCTACATGCACACATTTGGAGCACCAGCATGGGTGCATATTCCTACACAACTGAGAAATAAGGGGCAGCATAAAGGTTATTCTTTGTAGGTTATGAATCTAATCACAAATCATGCAGATTCTGGGAAAAAGGTACATCTTGAGTTTACTGTAGTGCTAGTGCCCAATTCCTAGAACATGTAGGATGGGAAAAACTGGAACAAGATTCAAGTCAGGAAGCAATTATAGAAACCTACAAAAGACCAAAAGAACAAATCAGTAATAAGAAGAGTACAATTAAAGAGGAAGTACAGGAAAAGCATATAGGACCAGAACAGGAAGAAATACCAGAACAGGAAGAAATAGATAATCAGGAACAGGTAGAACATGAAAGTCCACCTGTAGGCCCTGTAATACCTATATGTTCTACACGTGTAACCAGACCACCTGACAGGTATCAAGCAAGTGTAGTTTGCCAAGTTAGTAAAGTTCCAACTACTGTTGAAGAACTTAGAATGTATCCAGCAAAGGAACAAGAAAATTGGCATAGAGCAATGGAGAAAATTAAATTCATTAAAAGAAATGAAAGTATGAAAATTNCTTAAAAAGAGTCTCTATGGATTAAAACAATCTGGTTTTGAATGGAACCAATATATTGTAAAAGAGTTAAACAATATAGGGTTTAAAGCAGGTTTAGCTGATCCATGTTTATTTAAAAGAGAGACAAATGGAACGGTGTCATTATTATTGTTGTTTACAGATGATATTGCTTTAATTACAAAGACTAATAATGAAGCTACTGAAATAATATCATTATTAGGTAAGAGGATAAAATAAAAGCAATTAGGAGAAATAAGACAATATCTAGGATTGACAATAAACAAAACCAATAGTGGCTATAGGATATCACAAGAAGATAAAATTTACCAATTGCTTAAAATGTATAAGATAGAACTTTGTAAGCTGGCAAAAACTCCAATGGGTCAGGAATTTTGCCACACTGATGCTCAAAGTCCAAAATTCGATAAGACCATTTATCAATTGTTAATTGGTAGTTTATCGTATATTAGTAATTGGTCAAGGCCAGATATTGCTTTTGGCGTTAATCAATTGGCAAGATTCAACGCTGAACCCACTGAAAGACACTGGCAAGCGCTAAATCATATATTAAGGTATCTTAAAAGGACAATGCACTATGCATTGTATTTGGAGCCAAAAGATGATTTGATTTTAAGTGCATATGCTGATGCAAGTTTTGCAACAGACATAATTCTAGGAAATTNGATTTAATTCTGTATAAACAGTTATTGTTAGATATGGGAATAACTGTTAAAGATGCCATTGTAGTTTATGAGGACAATCAAGCAGCCATACGGTTGGCTCCAAATATTGCTGTAAAAACGAGATCTAAGCATACTGATCTTAGATATTTGAATGTAAGACAATCTGTAAACAATGGTTTAATAAAATTGGAATATTGCATGACTGAAGAAAACATTGCTGATGGATTTACAAAAGCCCAAGGTTCAGTCAAGTACAAGGAAAATTGTGAAAACTATGGGTTGAAATTGTAAATATATATCTATATATATTATTCTATTTCCCAAAAGGGGAGAATGTTAGGAATAACATTGGTTACCTAACTTAGTTTGGATAAAAAATAATATATAATTAACTATGTTAGTGAGTTTAAGTGTGTATATCACTTTAACTGTTAAAACATGTATTTTGGGTGCGGTTGTAAAATCACCATAAGAGGGAGCAAGAGAGCTCACTGTTTGCTGGCTTTTACTGGATTGCTGACAATGATGGATTGATGGTGATAACTGCATGTTTTTCCTTGCTATTGCTGAGAGATGAAAAGAGGTTTGATTTTCTTCATATCTCTGACTGCAAAAGAGATATATTGCTGGACTGATTATTTGTAAGTTTACTGACCTCTTTCGACACTGGACTTTGCAACTGATTAATCCCCGGATGGATTGAACTAGTGTATGACATATGGACGATGTTTGACTATGCTATAACTCTTGCTGGAATAAAAAACTATTTAACTGGCACAGTGTATCTTTTTTACTGAGTGTAAGCTACAACAACGTTTATCTCACATATTTGCCTGCCTGCTAGACTGCCGTTGCACATTCTGCTAGGGTGTGTATCCCTAACATATACCTATGCGATTGATTAAATTTTACTAATAACTGGCTCTGGGAATGTTTAAATATTGAGATGTTGGAACTATAGAGGTATATTGAGTAATTTTTTACTGAATTGTAATAAAATGGATTACCAGGGATAATAGAGGGATATGAAGAAATAATTTTGATGCTTAAAAACATGCATGAAACTATAAAGAACAATCAGGGGACAAAGGGATTGTCTAAAGATAAAGAACTGAGTGTAGAAGTCTCTCAACAACTGGGGGAAAAGATGAACAAGATACTCAGAAAATAGATAAGAAATTAGAACAGTGGAAGAGAAAAATCAAAATGAGATACAAGAAGACAAAGATAATTTATAATTTTATTTTATTTATTTATTTGTCAAAAGTTTACAATATAACAAAAACACGAATCAACAAGTTTAAATACAAGAAATAGGAACTAATAATTGGGGACAATAGGACAGGAACTGTAGGTACAATTGTGCACTTATGCACGCCCCTTACAGACCTCTTAGGAATGGGATGAGGTCAATAGAGGTTAGTTTGAGGATAAAGGAGTGGGGATTTGAGCAGGTGACAACAGAATCGGGTAGTGAGTTCCAGACATTGACCACTCTTGCTGAAATCGTACTTCCCGCAATCGAGTTTGGAGTGGTTATTTATATCTGTTGTGCGCTCTAGTATTGTTGTTGTTAAAGATGAAATATTCATTAACTGGTAAGATATTGTAACATATGATTTTATGTACTATGCTTAAGTCTAATCTTAATCGGCATAATTCAAAGTTGTATAAGCCAAGAATCTCAAGTCTGGTGCTGTAGGGTATTCTGTTGTGAACAGAGGAATGTAGTACTCTTCTGGTAAAATACTTCTGGACTCGCTCAATTGTATTTATGTTAGATATACAGTGCAGATTCCAGACAGCAGAGCTGAATTCAAGGGTTGGTCTAGCAAAGGTTTTGAATGCCCTTGTTAGCAAAACAGTATTACCAGAGGAGAAGCTTTGTAAAATTAAATTTATAACTCTTAAAGCCTTTTTGGCAAAACTGTTGCAGTGAGCTTTGGTGCTTAGATCATTCAATATGAGAACTCCAAGGTCCTTGACAAAGTGAGGGTCATCAAGAAGGTCATATCCGCCTAGATTGTATTTGGTATATAGATTTTTTTTACCAATATGTAGAAAAGAGCATTTGTTGGTAGATATTTGGAGTTGCCAATTGTTAGACCATTCAGGCATATAATCAAGGTGTTTTTGAAGGACTATAGCATTGACAGTGGTGTTGAATAGTTTTACATCATCAGCAAAGAAGATGCAGTTGCTAATAAGATGATCACAAAGGTCATTTATTTAGACTGCAAAGAGTGTGGGTCCTAGATCGCTTCCTTGTGGGATACTGCTGACAACTGGTGCAGGGTTTGATAGGGTGTTTCCTATTTTTACTATTTATTGCCTGTTTGTCAGGAAGGCAGTAATCCACTCGTGAAGGGATCCAGAAATGCCGTAAGAATTTAATTTTAATAGTAGTTTGTCATGTACTACTGAGTCAAATGCTTTGCAGAAGTCAATGTAAATTACATCTATTGCTTTACCCTGGTTGAGAAGTGTAGTCCATACGTTTTTGCAGTGTAGAAGTTGCAGGACAATTTTTTTCTGAAACCAAATTGATTATTATTTTTTTAAACAAATTTTATTAATTTTCAAAAACAATACAAACCAACAAAACATAAAACGTAAGAACATAGAACATCTTTTAAGAAAGCAAATCAAACATCTTATTTAACTACAGCATAGTTCCAAATTATCCCATTTCCATAGAAACACAATTTAATATGCATCTTATATATTCAACTTCATATCTTATTACTCTTTTTCCAATTTCTCACTATTTTTCCCTTTTATTCAATTTTATTCATTAAACTTATACTTTCATCTATCTTATTTACAATTTCATATGTTCTCATCCAACAATCTTAATTCTCAATAAGCAAACATAAACAAACAAAACACGTAACATGAAAACATAAAACTTCTTTTTAGAAAGTGGCTTAACCCCGGGTTACATCTTTTTGTACAGACATAAATCAAATTCATGCTCACCTTATATATTATTTCAATCTTATTTAACATTCTATATTTTCTATATGTCTTCTCCCCTCTTTTCACTCTCTTAATTCTATTTTATTTACTTCATCTCAATTTAAATAATTATACTTGTATCTTTTGTCCGTTCTTTTTCAATTGTCTATTTATCTTTTCTCTTTAATACAGATTTTTTCCTGTAATCAGTGGTTGAAGTATGACGCCTTTCTATCTTTCCCCCAATTTAACACTTAAAATACTACATAATTTCCATTCTGATTCTGCTTAGTACATTCTAAATAACATTTTAAAGTTAAAAAAAAACATAATAAGCTTATAATATAGTAAAATCAATGTTCCATAACAAATTAATTAGTTAAACTCTATTATTAAATCTTAGATATTTTACACATAGATATTAGGTATTATTAAATCTTAGATATTTTACACATTCCCTACAATATTCTATTAACACATAAAATATTCCAGTTTTCTAACTCTATTTCAAATACAAATACGACAATACAATCTTGTGTACTTTTGCAGAATCTCTTTAAATCGTATTTTACCCTTTATCTCTAAAAAACCCCCGTTTTTTAGCATCTTGTTTTAAGCCTGTATAACTTCTTTTTCCTTTTTCCCTTCCTTTCTTGTCAAATCTAATCTTTTTACCCTCCCCATCTCTCAATCTCCACCCTTTTAGTCTTCCCTCTCTGTTGCATTTCTCTTTTCTGTTGCTTTCTGACATTATATCGATTTTTCACCTTTTTTTCCCTTTCTTGGTTGTTTTTTTAAATCATTATATCGATTTTTCACCTTTTTTTCCCTTTCTTGGTTGTTTTTTTAAATCTTTAATTCTCCATTTTCTTTCCGCCTTTTCCCTTTTCTTCATCAACTAAAATAGTTTGTCCATTAAAGATGGCTTCTCCTTCTTCATTGCAGCTTTCTGATTGCTGTATTTCCTGATAGGTAGAAATCGCCATTTCTAAGAAGTGGAAAACAGATCCAAAAGAGCCCTTGCCTTCTTGTTCCTCTTCTTTTAGCTTTTTAAATTCCATTTTCAAATCTTCCACAGATAATGCCATTGTTTTATTTTTTTAAACAATCCAAGTGTTTTTAGACTTTCAAAAAATAGTTTGCAAAAGTTCCAAAGTCACCAAGCAATCCAAATCAACCCTAACTGTTTCATTTAGCACTTTCTTCTTTTAATACTTTCTCTTCCTGGGGTAGAGTTTAATTACACAATTCCAAAATGATTTCTTAGAAGTCTTATTACAGTTTAATCTCTGATCTTATAAACGCCAAGCAGTCTCCTCCAACAGAATTTTAATATAAATCATCTGCTTCCCACTTATAGCAAAAACAAATTGATTTTAAAATATCAATGTTCAGAAATCTTTAATGTCCCCTTGGCTTTAATTTTCAAAATTAGTTACCTTCTGTTGCCAAAGCGGGTGTTTCCAATTTCCATTGCTATCTCCGTAGGGAAGGAGAGTGAAGCAGAAAAAAAACTTTCCCTTTTCACTTTCATCCACAGCTTTTAATAATCTTCTTGGGAACAATGTATCCTTTAAAGAGCTAAATTTCCAGGGTATTCAGATGTTACTTATTGTCCCGGTTCAGCCAAAGACTTTCGGTTTCTCCACTTCCTCCTGCACAAAACTTGTCCGGCTGAGAGATTCTTTGTGGTGGCCATTGCTGACCATTGCTCCACTGCCTTTGGAAAAGGGAGTTTAGCCAGAAGGGGATTGCGATGTCCCAGACCTCTATCTGGATCTCCCCTGTCTTCAGTTATCACTACAGGATAACTATAGCCTCCAGATCCAATTGGATCGGAGGCACTCCAGCAGTGAACGCAGCAGGGATCGCGCACAAACATGAATTCCTGCCGCTGCCGAAGCCTGACAAACCGGAACTAAACAAAATTTATTATTGAAGAGTAAGTTGTTAGACTCTAGGTGGAAGGTAATGCATTGATTAATAATTGATAATGAAGAGAAAGGATTGATAAGTAGGAATCAAATAGATAAATCCTTAAAAGTTTATAATAGAACAAAGAAAAAAAGAGATTTCTTTAAAAAAAAAGTTTAGAGAAAAAAACCCTAAAAATTTCTTCAAAAAAAGAGAAAGATTTATGGATAGTTGTTCAAAGGATACAACAGAAAGAGATAAAGGAATACTCAGTGGGTATAAAAACTTTTTAAAAAGGTTATAAGGTTCCAAGTGAGAGAAAGAAAAAGGTTATTAAAAAGTTAATAAATGATGGAACTCCAAAAAGATTAAGCGATGATGGATAGCGATAAACTATATCAATAAAATGGAAAAGTAGAAAACATAAATAGGGAAAATAGTAGCATATACACAAATAGATAATAGAATTTATTATATTTAAAAGTAAGCTAAGGATAGAAGGTGGAAGTTTAGAATTAGATTAATTTAATTGTATTATTAATAATAACTGTGTGTTAAAATACATTGTGAATTTAAAACTGTTAAGAATTAGAAATTGTGTGGATTTTGATATATAATCCAGGGATTGACTAAATTTTATTAATATTTGGTCAGATTAGTAGTTCTAAATTTTGGGATATTGAAATTATGGTAGAATATTGAGTAATTTTTAAAATATTAAATATAAGAGACTTAATAGGGGATAATAAATACATGGTGAAAAGAAATGTTATTTATGCTTAAATTAATTAATGAAAAAAAACTATAAACAGAAAATAGTATTGTTGGAAGATTAGGATTATACATACTATTTATAACATTGCCTGGGGAAGGACAATGTATTATCATTGTTAGCATTGTTTAAAAAGGACATTGACCCAGTCATTACACTGTTCACAAAATATGTATGGTGTGAAAAGAAAACTAAATAAAAAATGAATTATAAAAGGATTCCCTTCCTAGACCCCTTGAGTTGAAGTTCTTTAACTGACAGGATGCCTGCTTCAGACCATCCAAAGCTTCCCCCAACCCACTGAGATACCTCATGCTCCCTCCCCTGAAGTTCCTACAATTGCTCTCCCCTCTATCCTGCCACACTAGGTCACTTACTTTGTGACGATCTAGCGAGCGGTTCTCCTTTTCAGCCTCTCTGCCATACTTTCTTCACCTGCTTGCAGTCTCAGCATGAAAAGCACTTGTGTCATGCCCCTGGTGGAGACTGACCCTGAAGGAGAGGAGGAACAGCTGACAGGGAGTGGAAGTGTGGCTTCAGAGATTGTGGAGGAGGCTGGGGAGGGCAGAGTTCAGCTGAGCAGTCAGAGGAGGACCCAGGCCCATCCCCTATCCATCCTAGGGCACGCAGGGAGGAGAGGATAAGGGAGAGATGTGGTCTCCTTGGGAGAAGAGGGCCTTGATCCTCTTCATGGGCTGCAGGTGTGACAACTGAATAAGAGTTTGGACCTGCATATTGGCAAACGCTGGAAACAAATTGTGTAAATATCTCTAGTTTATAGTTCCTCTCTTAGTTTGGCATCCTTCCCAGTATGTGTTATCTGTGGACATCCTCCAGCTCTTATCTTGCCTGGTTTGTGTTGCTTTTTTCCCTTCTTCATGTAACTGTGAGAGTTTTTTTTGTCTTCTGTCAAAGATATTCGGAGCTTAGAAGCAAACTGAAGGAATAAAAGGGGCTTCACCTGTTTTCTGTGACTGTGTTTGTTTTGCATCCCACCCTGGGTCATCACAACTTGCAAACTGAGAGTTGAAGCAATGTGATTTTGCTGCTTCAAAGTCTTGCCAGTTTCTGGATGAAACAGATTATCTAGACCCCTACTAGTTAGGATTCAGGCCTGGATAAGGGACAGAAACAGCATTGGCCACACTTTTGGATGATCTCTGGTGAGAATGGGATGGGGGTAGTGCTTCCATCCTTGCTCTCCTTGGCCTCTCAGCAGCTTTCAATACTACTGAGCATGGAATTCTTCTGGAGTCCCTTTGGGAAATGAGAGTGGACATCCTGTGCTATCCTGCTTCACTTCCTTCCTCTGTCAGTATTGATAGGAGGGATCCAGTCCTTGCCCATTATTTTGCAGGGTTCCCGAGGGCTCAGTACGCTCCTGTTCAACATTTATATGGAGCCTCTGGGTGAGATCATCCATCACCATGGACTGAGGTATCATCAATATGCTAATATACTCAGCTGTATGTCTCAGCCCATGGTGAGTTAAGCGATGCCGTGTCCTCCTTCTTGCAGTGCCTGGAGGTTGTTAGGGGCTGGATGGAGAGCAACGGGTTGAAACTAAACACTGGCAAGACTGAGTGGCTCTGGGTCCTTTGGCCCAGGGAGAATTGCCATCTTTGGTCTTGGATGGGGTGGCACTACCCCAAACAGATCCTGTATGTAATTTGGGGGTTGTCCTGGATTTGCAACTCCTGCTCAAAGAGCAGGTGGCAGCTGTGGCCAGGAGGATCTTTGCACAACTGCGGGTTGTGCATCAGTTACACTCCTTCCTAGATCAACAATCCCAACTCACGGTCACTCACACCATATTCACTTCCCATCTTGACTATTGCAACATGCTCTATATGAACATGCTCTACATGCAACCCGCTTCCATTGAAAAGCATCCAAAAGCTCCAGTTAGTGCAAAATGCAGTGGCCCGCATAGTTTTATGCAGACTTTGGTGTGCACATGTAACATGTCTCCTGCAGAAGTTGTATTGTTTGCCAGTTTGCTTCCAGGTGCAATTCAGGATGCTGGTTGTCACCTTTAAAGCCTTTCATAGCTTGAGACCAGGTTATCTGAGGAACCATATCTTGCTGGACACATTTATCCAACCCACCAGAGCAGGGAAGCAAGGAATGGTGTGGGTCCCAACCCCCAGGGAGATATACCTGGTGCGACCCAGAAGAAGGGCCTTCTCCATGGTGGCTCCATCTGTCTGGAAAATCATTCCCCCAGAGATTAGAATGATTTTACTGTATTTATATTTTATATTTTTGTAAGCCACCTTGAGTCACCATTCTGAATAGGTGGCAATATAAATCTCATGAACAAACAAAAAAACAATGCTCTTTGGCTGGATCTGGTAGAAACCTCAGTTCACCAATAAAAGTACTGTAGTGTGAGATCACAAACATCTTGGCTAGGGCCTAGGTGGAATCTTTAGACACACCATAAAGTGTGCTTGCTTCAAGAACTGGACCTTCACCAAGGGACAGCAGCTTCCATCCCAGCTGCCACCCAATTTGGGGGGCAGGCACCAGTACATGCAGCCCCAGAGACAGATGGTATTCTTATTCAGCACCCCTGGTTGCAGTGCGGTTGCTGCCTGGATATGTCCTAGTGTGAGAGGACCAACTGCTACCTCCCCTAGCAATCCTGTTAAATGGGCAACCCAATAACTTGTCTTACTTCCTGACCCAAGCCTGGAACTACATGGAGTACCATGGAGTAATGTATCCACACTAGTGTGCCTGAGTCAATGCTGTTACATCAAACTGGAGGGGGATGCAGCAGGATGGCTGGTGTCTCTCCACCATGAGGCAACTCCAAAGTGCAAAATCTGGATGCTTTCATGCAGATGTTGCAGTCTGGCATGCAGAAATCTGCATCAGTTCCCCGAGGCAGGGCAAGCAGATGTTGGCAGAGTACATCCAAGATTTTCATAGCCTGGGTGGTGGCTCACCTGAAAGATTGGCCAGAATTTATGCTCAAAAAACAAAAAGCTGACCAAAAAAGCTGTATCACAATTGTCTGCCTCAGGGGGGTGCCCCATGACCTGATTGCCACAAATGTGGAGCTTGACCTGATGGAGTACTGGGAGCATGTTGTGCATAAGAACTGATCCCCACCAAATGCCTGCGAGTTGCTAGTGCCCCATTGAGGGAGAAGAGGTGCAACTACTACCATGCAGAAGTCCCACCATAGCCCAGGAGCATGCTTCTAATGTTTCACGTACCCCTGCCCATTTTTAGTAATTCAGTGATAGGCACAGCTATGAGAATGAAGGGATAAATTGGCAGAACTTGGCAAAGCCCAAGAAACTCTGTAGTTGCCTTCTGGTCTGGGGGACTTCTCACTGTAGTATGTATGGCTTTCACCTTTTCAGGGTCCATCTCCACCTCCTGACTGGACATGCAGTACCCCAAGTAATCCAAACTGGTTTTGTGGAAGTCACATTTGGATAGACAACCAGTAATGACCTCTCTGAAGGATGAAAGGCTGAGTCAATCTTGAGCTGCTCAAAATTGCACTCCTGGAGTGAATCGTGAGTTAGCCTGCAGTACTGCATTCTAACCACTGCACCACCACTGTTATTAGTTTTGCGTAGAGCTTGGCTTTTAATAGTTTCATTAGCACTTTCCGCTCTAACTTTATGTGACCTTCCATTGTCTCAGAATAGTTGCATGAATACTGTGGGTATTCCCTACAGCCCAAAGCCATCCATGGAATTGATAACACCTTAAAGCAGGGGTCGCCAACCTTTTGCACCTCAGAGACCACCAAACTCATAATTTTAGATCCCAGGGACCACTAACTGGTTCTGTGGGTGTGGCCTAATTTGTGGGTGTGATTTGGTGATCATGTGACTGGCTGGGCATGGCTTGTATGTAAATATTATAAATATTTATATAAATATTGATTTTTTTGATAAAAAAGAGCAACTTTTATCCAAAATCAAGCAAAGTAGGCAGGCAGATTGAGTTGCTCACCGAATCACAGTTTCATTCAGAAATCTATCTGTCTGCCATTGGCTAGCTCACTGTCACATAAAATTTGCTTGCAAGCAAACTCATAAAATTTGTGAGCAAGCAAACTGACAAAATTAACCCGCAACACACCATGCATGTAAATATTGAATTTTTTATTAAAAAAGAGCAACTTTTACCCAAAATCAAGCAAAGCAGGCAGATTGAGTTGCTCACAGAATTATTCAGTGATCCATCTAACTGCCATTGGCTAGCTCAGTCTCTCAAATTTGCTTGCCGTGAGTCTGCACTGAATTTGCTTGCAAGCAAACCTAGTCCTAAGGGAGGTTCTGCTCTGTTAAGCCAAAGATCTAAAGATTAGCTAGAAAGCAAGAAATCCAACCAGTTCCTGCTTCCTAGCTAATCTAAATCTCACGGCACAGCAGAACAGATGATGTTTGGAAAAAGGAAAAACAGAAATTTAGCAGGCAAGTTTACTGGGTAAGGAGTGAGTGGTTGGGGAGGGTTCCCACAGGCCATGTGGGCTGTGCAGCCTTGTGTTTCTGCGCAGCCTGGATTAATTGTTTTTTTTTTTTTGGTGCTCTGGGAGTGAGATTTCTCTCTCACAGAAAATTCTCTCAAGTCCAGCTTGGGGAACACCCTTTCCTTGCCCAGGTATTCCAGGATGTCCTTCATAAGGGGAGGAGGATTCATGTTTTCCACACAAGTCCCATTAATCTCTCCAAAATCCATGCATAATCTCAACCTCCCCCCCCCATCTTTTATTTGAAGAGCACCGGAGCTGCCATCCTAGATTTTTCAGGTTAGATTTCCCACAGTTGATGCAGCCCTAGAACTCAATTCTCAAGCCCAATGCTCAAGTCTGTAAAGTTCCTTCTGAAACTTGAGGCTATGTTCCAAATTGTTGGCAATATTCCCAGCTTGATGCTGTCCACAAATTTGATGAGATCCCTTATATCCTCTAATTTAGATCATTTATGAAAATGTTTTTTTCCCAATGGTGGAATTATTTTTATTGTTTTCTGGAGCCATTTAACTTCTCAGGTCTGTGGGAGTAAAAAGTCGCTAATATTATTCTATTACTATCAGATCTGCTCCAAAATAATAATTATTCACAGATATATCAGAAAAAGCTAGTATATGAAATTGTATTTGTATAGAACTTAAAAACATCTCAAATTCACACTATTTTTGGCACAGGGACATTGGTTCTCCAAACCATAATTTTACTAGGATTGTATACATTTCTTGAGAAGTGAATCATATAAGATGAAGGAAATTAACCCAAACTTCTAAGGCAGTGGTTCCCAAAGTGGGTGGTACCACCCCCTGGGGAGCAGTGGGATGCATTGGGGAGGCTATGAGGCAAGGGGGGTGGCAGTGGGGCGTTCGTGGCACTGGCCCTGACTGCCAGCCACATAGCCCATTGACTGTTTCATTGCTCTGTAGCCGGCACCTCGAATGCGGAACCCGCGCGCGGTGAGACTTGGGGGGGAGAGAGGTGGGAGGTGGCGGAAAGGGCGTGCCTTAGCTTACAGGCTGCCCTCTCCGGTGGAAGTGACGGAGGCACACCAGAAGGTCCAAAAGCAAAACTCTCCCAAGGTGCGCAGTGGAAGGGGTGGGTGGTCCAGCGTAAGGGCACCCTTCCCCAGAGAACAAGGGAGCGTGCAGTACCTGCCCGGCCTCTGCCTCTCTAGCCAGCCGGACTTGCATGCAGGATGCAGGGGGGTGCAGCTGCAGCTCTCCAAGGTGCGTAGCTTAGTTCAGCTCGGCTCTACGTGGCCGTCCCAGACCTAGAACCTAGCCTCCCTCTGCAGCCTGGTTCTTCCGACCAAGCCCTACGCTTGCTTGCTTAGTTTCCAAGTGAACATTCCCTCTGCCTTTGCCAGTCTGGGCTCCTTCCGTGCGCTTTCCTCCTCCCGGGCAGAGCGTAAAGATGGGTGGAACACTTCCCCAAAGTTGGGAGTCTCTGAGTGTGTGCGGAGTACCTCCCCTTGCTCGGCCCAATGGAAGTGGACCTTGGGTTGAAGCACAGAGGGTGAAGTCGGCCGCATCGCTGCCCCGGGGAGGATGCCAAAATTGGATGCCAAAGAAAGAACCTGGGGCTGGGGGCTGGAGAAGGAGCAGAGAGGCAGCTGCATTAAGCAGCAGAAAGATCTTAGTCATGTTTATTTACTAAGCCGGAATCAAACAGCATGCTAAATTTTAAACCAGAATGGCTGGTTTGATAAATTCAGCCAGTGTTTCTCAACCTTGGCAACTTGTGTGGACTTCAATTCCCACTCTGGCTTTGCTCTACTTTCCCAAAGTGCTGCCACTGTCACATTCTTTCTGCCTATCCGTCCATCTGTCTGTCCATCCATCCATCCATGCATCCAAAAGTTCTGCCTGCCTGCCTGCCTGTGTTTCTGTCTACCTACCTTCCTACCTACCTATCTACCTACTTACTTATCTACCAATCTACCTACCTACCTATCCATACATTCATCCAAAAGGTCTGCCTGCCTGCCTGCCTACTTACCTATCTATCTACCAATCTATCTATCTGTCTCTGTCTCTCTATCCATCCATCCATCCATCCATGTTCGAAATGCCAGCCCTCAGGCACATTGGGAAAGTAGAGCAGTGGGCTCAATGGGGTGGACCTGCGGGGCCAGCACCTAGAACGCAGCAGTGGCGGCATGTTTGAAAAGTAGAGCAAAGTCAGAGGTCAGTAATTTTTGCTGCAAAGAATCACAAAAGCTTCTGGGTTGTGCACAAGAAGGACACACATGTCAATGCAATTCAGCAACATAAAATAAAGAGATACAAATAAAACAAATCAACAAGAATCGTCAAAGCATCTCTGATTAGATTTTATTTGCTACTAGAATCTAATCAGAGATGCTTTGCCGATTCTAGTCCAATGACCTGCTCCAGCAGGGTTAGAAGGGAGTGTGTGTATGTGTGTGCATAGCTGTCAAAACTCCCAAAACAGGTCAAGTAGCTCTGGGGAGGCCAGTCATAAATTAGAACACTTGCGAAACAACTGGCCATTAAGTGAGGACCACATGTTTCACATGACCACCAAACCACACTTACCCGGTCATGTGACCAGCAAGCCACGCCCAGCCAGCAAGCCACACCAGCAAGCCACATGACCAGCAACCCACCACCACCCAATCACATGACCAACAAGTCACACCCATCCAGTCACGTGACCAGCAAGCCACACCCTCAAATTAGGCCACACTCACAGAAATTTGAATCCCACCCCTGGGTGAGGGGCACCAAGGATGAGTTTGTAGCACCAAGGGGGCGGTGGACTGAAAAAGTTTGGGACCACTATTGTAAGGTGTTGTAAAATATAAATAAGTGACATTATCATACTGATAAATACTGTCAAAGATCAAGTGCTGAAGTTCAAAGGAGCCAGCATAAGTTTGCACCAAACTAATATTTTCAGATTAAGGGCAGACTCACACTTTCTGATTGACCCATCACTAATTTGGGCCACTCACTGCTTCTTGTGTATTGGAATGGAAGATGTTTTTATCTCATGACTTATTGTTTTATTAATGTATAAAATACAAAGAAAACTAAAAAATAGGAAATTAAGGGAAGGAAAAAGGGGGGGGGAAATACAAGGTATAAGAGAAAAAAAAGTTGACTTCTGACTCTTTTTAATACAGTATAAGATAATATTACAACTTCAATTTTTACATTTACATTTACATTAATGTATATATAACTAGCCATTTCTATGACAACAAATCTATCTAATCAGCAAAACCAAAGTTTCATTTTTTCATCACAAACACAAAATCCAGATGTAACATTCAAATAAAAAACATAATTAACACATTCTCTTTGAATAAAATAATCAATTTAATCATTTCTAGTTTATCTTCCTTGCTGTGGAAATAGTATATATTTCTATTTGCACTTAATAATTTTTATAAATTATAACCATTCGTATTAACAGAATTCACTGTATTCTGACAGATTCTTTAACTTTAAAGGAAAAAATACTTTTTTTCATCCATTTTAAGCACCAAACTTTTATTTAAAAAAAATTCTAAAATCAAAATCTAATACATTTTTAACTTCTTCTAAACATACATACTTTAAAATTCACTTTCAATAAAATTCCAACGAAGTCCAATTAACTCATTAAATTTATATCACTCCCTCCAAGTTAATATCATAGAATATTTTTTCCTTCTTGTGTACATCCTTTTTAAAATTCTGAATCAGAGGTCTCCCAACTTGGCAGACTTGTGGACTTCAACTCCCAGAATTCTCCAGCCAGTTATGCTGTTGAAGTCCACAAGTCTTAAAGTTGCCAGTTTGGGGACCCCTGTTCTAAACTTTTATTTAAGTTAATACATCTTTTTCTTTAACTTTCTCTTAATGTACTTTCAAATACACTTTCAATAATGTTACAACTTTAGGAATTAGTTCAGCATTATATATAAAGGAAAGAATACATTTTCAAACTTTAGATTGAGACTTACTTTCAATTACAAATATCAGACTAATAAAAATTCATCCTAATTCCAATTGACTCATTAAATTTAACACACTCTTTCCAGCTTGTCTTCATGGAATAAAATCTTTTTTTTCTCTGGAATGTTTGTCAGGCAATTAAAAGTTTTTTTTCTAAAGATTTCTCAACTTTGATAATGTCCTTGAGGAAAAAAGTCCCAAACTTGTCCTTTTAAAAGTTGCATATTTTCTTGGACTGTTCTTTCAATTGTGTTGGGGAAGTGTAAGGTATATTTAAACCATAATAATAAAATTTGTGTCAGGTTTATATTCTAAAATTGCAATTGATTCCTTTGCTTTTTCAGGTACTTGTGAAATTGTCTCAGTGATTTTGTAACTTTGTACCCATATTTGCATTTCTGAAGTAGTTTAAGAAGATTTTTAACATTCTTGGAACACAGCTGATCTATAAACTGATGGATTTTATTTAAAGATTTTTAAAATACATTTCTAATAATTTGCTCCTCAATCTTCTTTAGCCAAAGAGTAGCTTTTTTGTAATTCACTTAAAAATTGCTGACCAGTCGGGAATCATAAAAATCAGAAAATTTTAGCCACCCACAGCAAAGCAGACCAAGCTACAAATTACTAACAGTAATAAACTAGAGCCCCAACTCTCTGTCTTATATTTATCTATCAAACTTAAAAAGAAAAATACTTCACACTTCCTTATTTTAGCTTGCCTTCAGCAGCCTTCTTCCTTGTTATTTAACAATGAAGAAATCTCCAAAATGGCACAGATCCTCAAAAAGAAAAGAAAAAGCTTTTAGCTTATTAAAGATTAATATGCCTTAAAGATGATTAAGAAATGAAAGGCACAACTTACTTTACTGTCCCTGTGAAAAATAAATTCCAAAATGGCTGCTGTTTCAACAATGAACTGAATTAGCCCTGCCCAGAGGTGGTATTCAGCAGGTTCTGACCAGTTCTGGAGAACTGGTAGCGGAAATTTTGAGTAATTCAGAGAACCAGCAAATACTACCTCTGACTGGAGATTTTACAGTATCCTTCCCCTGCCACGCCCACCAAGTCATGCCCACAGAACCGGTAGTAAAAACAGATTTGAATCCCACCACTGGCCCCACCTGCCAACTGTCTGTATATCTGCTGCTTCGAAGCACAGCTCCAGAAGAGACTGGGACAATTCTTCACAGCCACATGACCCTGCCCATTTCGTCCCAGATGTTCTAGCACAGCTGATCCATCGTGGCCTTTTGTCCACAGTTTATCCTCCACTCATGATATACCACTGCCATAACTTCTCTGCTACTTCTCCGAGGATGCATCACAACCTGTCTTCACAGCCAATTTCCCACACTGATAATTAAACACACCCCTGGTACTTCTAGCTTCTGATGCAATTTTGGAACATGCCTGATGGGGAGAGGCACAGGGGGCATTGGCAGGAGCAGTGCTGGAAAACAGCAGTGGTGTAAGGGGTGCTAGGAGTGTTGTGGTGTCACATTCACCAGCAGTATTGGAAGGGGGTGACAGAGAGGCTTTGCATGCAGCATTTGGATAGCACAAGTTGGGAGATGAAGAGAATGTCTGAAATGTATTATTATCAGGATCTGTAACCTACATTTCCACTGAGAGGCATTTACCAACATGCACAATTAAACCTTAATGTTTAATCATGTTTCATTTGTTGGTTTGGCTGGAGTTTTGAGGTTGGCTATGGAAGAGTTCAAAAAGTGCAAAGAAAAGCAATTAAAAAGATTAAAGGCCTGGAGGCTAAAAACATCTGAATTTTGCAGAATTTGGTTTGGCCAGTCTAGAGAAAAGAAGCACTAGGGATGACATGATAGCAGTGTTCCGATATCTCAGGGGTTGCCACAAAGAGAAAGGGGTCAACTTATTTTCCAAAGCACCAGAGGGCAGGACAAGAAACAATGGATGGAAGCAAATCAAGGAGAGAGAAAAAAACTTAGAATTAAGGAGTTAACTAGTGGAACAGTTTGCCTTCAGAAGTTATGGATGCTTCACCACTGGAGGTTTTTAAGAAGAGATTGGAGAGTCATTTGTCTGAAATGGTATAGGGAAGTGTGGTGAACCTTTTCAGCACAGAGTGCTGAAATGGGAGCTCACGCATACACATGGGGAGCGCCAGAAACTGGAAGAGCAGCTCCCCAGCACGCATGCCAGGAAACTGAGCTTTTGGTTTCTGGTGTGTGCATGCGTGCTGGCCACTTGGTCCTGATTACTGGCATTCATGTGCGCGCGAAGGTAAGCTGGCTGGTGCACATGTGCATGCCAAAAACCGGAAGCTCAGCTTCCTGGCATGCGCATGCACACCAGGGAGCTGCTCTTCCAGTTTCCAGCACTCCGGCATGTGTGAAGATCAGCTGGATGGAGCAAATGCGCACATCAGAACCCAGAAGAGAAACGGGCGATGGCTAGTGTGCCTGGAGAGATGGCTCTGCGTGCCACTTCTAGCACGCATGCCATAGATTTGCCATCATAGGTATAGGATCTCCTGAATGAGCAGACCTCCAAGGTCCCTTCCAGCTCTATTCTGATTGATTGATTGGGTGTTTGTGTTGGTATGTGTCTCTTGCTGGAAAGGTAGGTTTCAGTTTGCTGCTGGCTTACTTTAAAATGATTCCCAGTTCCCCCCCCCCCTTTCTGGCTTCCTTTTTGTCAAAGTTCAACAGTTGTGGCATCAGTCTATTGGATTCTGGTAGTCAAGCAAGTGCCACAACTCACTCCCCTGGTTTAGAACTGTGGCTGTCTTCCTGCTGTGTCCCCCATCCCACTTTTAATCTTTCCCTTTTTTCTCCCCTCCACTGTTCACTTCTCAAATGCGTTTTTCTTCTTTTTCTTCTTCTTCCACCCAAGAAATATCAAAGGATCATGGAAACACTTGTGCGTCTTCCTAAGTTCTGTAGATCTCTATCTTTTGCTGGGTCTCTACATAATGATGCATTTAGTTTTGCATGCTTGGTGGTCTTGGGAAGTTTTGCTGGGTTGGGGGCAACCCTTTGGCTGGCAGCTATCAAGATTCCCCCACCTCCAGTGCAAAGAAGTTCATAATGCAAGGAAAAACAAGAACAACAGATGTTTTGGGTGTGGAAAATAAAAGAAGGGGCAGTTTCTGAATGAAAAGATGTATTGGGTCAGGGGGAAGAGGCATACGGGGAGGGCATGTTCGGCAGCATGGAATCATGGTCACAGTGGAGCCGCATGGAGGCCAAACCTTCATCCTTCAAATTGAGATGATGGTGGCATGTGGGAGGCAATCGATTGGCCCCAACTGTGCACGCACATATTTTGACCTTCCCTCCCTACCCCCAAACTAACAGGTTTTTCCACAAGCTGTGTAAATTTAATGCCCAAAATGTGATGATACCACTGCTAGTGAAGCCTGTCCTCCCCTACTCATGCTATCCAAATGCTGTTGGCAAAGCTCCCATCCCCACCCAAACCCTGTTGGCAAAGCCTATCATCCCCTTCCCTCACCGTCCAAACCCTGCTGGTGAATGTGACACTGCAGCTTCCCTTAGTCCATCAAAGCACCACTCTCCCCAACGCTCCCCCTGTGCCTCTTCCCATTAGGTGTATGCCAAAATTGTGGCAGAAGTTAGAAGCACCAGAAGCGTGTTTAATCATCTGTGGGAGGAATTGGCTGAGATTTGGGTCATGATGTGGCCAGGAGCTTCCCTCTACCTACAACTACATTGAATCCACACACTCCCTCTTTGTGAATTGATCACCAGCGCTCACCTTCTGCCCTGACACACCCCACCGGCACCCCAGATACCCCTGGTGATCCTGAAATGCAGTTGTGTGTCTTTGGCTTCTTTGCTTTCTGCATGTATCCCCTCTCATGTTTAAAAACAATCCCTGTGTAACCTTAAAAATGCTTTGCTTACGCCTCAGTTTACAAATGATAAAAAAAAAATGTCAGTGTATGTGCTTCAATAAAAATTGCTAGTCTCAAAAAATTATAATTAGGCAGTCTTGGAGAAGCAGCAGAGAAGTTGTGGAAGTAGTATATCACCAGTGAAAGACCAGCCATGGACAAAAGGTTGTAGTGGGTCAGCCATGCTGGAAAATCTGGGGTGAAATGGGCAGGATCATATGACCATTAAGAACTGTCCCATTCTGCAAAAGCTTTAGTTTTATTCTCGCTTTTTTACCTTGCCATATAAACTTCAACATGATTTTATTTAAATCTTCAAAATAG
>BHEV01035429.1:0-27136 GCA_004319985.1 Emydocephalus ijimae | reverse complement strand
CCAGAATTGGTCAGAACCTTGTAAATATTACCTCAGGGTCAGGATTTCTCTCTTATTTTTGGGGGGGGGGGAGCAGGGAGGAGGTGCCCAGCTTCTACATAAGGCTTAAAATCAAGTTAATATGCCACATGGCCAACCTATAGGAACCTCTATTAACTAGATAGCAAGTAATGTGCAGGAAATCCATTTTTTCTTTTCTTGTCTTCTCATAGGAATGTCCTTAATACAAAAGCAATGCTTCTTCCTGAATAGCCAACATCCAGTCATGCACATACTGAATAGTTGGGGGATAGCATTATTTACAGAACCTCCTTTGAGGTTTGATAAATGGTGGCTTAACTTGAATTTGAATAGAACTTATTATTTTCTGAAACCGGTGTATTAACCATTCCCAAGTTTCCAAGTTTAGGTCCTCCAAGTTAACATAATGTAGTCTGCAGTAGTGAGAAAAAGAAGAATCTGTTTGGATTAGAATTTCTCCTTGACTTTGTGCAGAGGTTGAATTTAAATAGCATGTCATCCTAAACTCTGTTATCTGCCTCATTTCTAAAGTCCTACCAATGTTATCAAGACATTACAATATTTTTGCTTGCCAGTTTAAATCTGAATGGATGGACAGATTGTGTTACACAAAGGTAGCCAAATTTTGTGTGGTGGCTTATAGGTTCAGGAAAAAAAAAGTTTGATTGCTGTTTCTTGATATAAAAAGTACTACTTTCTTTTTAATTGTGAAACTAAGATCAGTCTGTTTTGTGATTTAGGTCTGAGGCTTTTTGTTAATTTGAGTCACCTTCTCAATGTGATCATACAGTGCAGCATGTATCTGAATTATAATTGACCAAAACAAATAGAGCCATCTGGCTGCAAGGGAAGTCATATAATGAAAGCAGGGTTGTGCCCTTGGAAAGCAAATATCATCCTTTCTTAAATGCATAATGCAAATGAAAATTATGAAATTTGCATCACAAAGATATGACATCATTTTTGACCTTTTGACCTTTGAATATCAAATAGCCAATCAACTAGAATTTGACGAGTCTGTTGAGGAGTAGCCACAGGAAGAGTACTCTCAAATTAAATAGGAACAGAAACATGTATGGTGCTGCCATGCTTTTCTGATACTAATTTTAATTGTACACATTGGAAGGCATGCATGATCCTGTGCAGGATATTTGAAAACCAGTTGTAAATACTCAATTTTAGATGAGGCTCCCTACTTGACAGGGTAGAATTTTAGTACTAGTTTGAAGGGTGTGAAGATGCAAGCAAGGTCACTTGATCAATGGTGCTCAAATCCCACAGTTAGCAGCTGACTGAGTTATGGTATCAGTTGCATCTTCTTTCTTTACTGATTATTGCCAATGAAATAAGAGCATCGTTGTCCAATTTTGACAATCCTTGGTCATCTTTGCAAAACTCTCTGTCCAAACTCCACATCTTCAGCATCTAGAGCTTGGTGAAGAGAAAATCCCAGTGACCAGCAATAAAACCAGCTTGGTCTAGAGGTTAAGGCACTAAGCTAGAAAACAGGAGGCCATGGGTTCAAATCCCACCTTAGCCATGAAAACCAGCTGGGTGACTAGTCTTAGGGTGCCTGTTTCACCCTAACCCTAACCTATCTCTGCTACTGTGGGGGAAATAGGAGAAGAAAGAAGTGTTGAGTTATTTGTAAACATAATAAAGATGGAATATAAATAAATAATAATTAAAATATTCTATCCAGGATACTATGCTGCTTCTGATAAATGCTATGAATGATTAGTTTCTGATTCCTTCTCAAAATACCTACTGGTTCATAATATACCTTGATCTTGCTTTTCTTGCAGATGTTTCACTAGCAGTCTATATAGGATTGTCAGTATATGAGGAAGTGTAATTTGCTGGCTGTATATATGAGGTAGATTTGTCCTGCCAACTGTGATTGGGGTTTTTTTTAATTGGTTTTTTTTTATTGCTCTTTGAATAGATTATTATTTCTTCCTTGACCGTTTCATTTCCCTGAATATCAGTTAATAGGTGTGTAATGGCAAAGTATTGTTTAGGGCAGGGGTTCCCAACTCCCAGTCCATGGTTGGCACTAGGCAGGGTGAGATTAAAATTTGTAGGTGTGGCTTGGTGGTCATGTGATTGGGTGAGCTTAGGTTGCTGACTATGCGTGGCTTGGTGGTCACATGACTGGCTCGGCATGGCTTGTATGTAAATATTGTAAATATTTGTATAAATATTGAATGTTTTATTTAAAAAAAGAGCAACTTCTACCCAAAACCAGGCAAAGCAGGCAGGCAGATTAAGTTGCTTGCAGAATCACAGATTCACTTACAGATCTACCTTTCTGCAATCTGCTGCCTGAGTCTGCACTGAAAAATAGAAGCTTCAGTCCTAAGGAAGGTTCAATTCTGCTCTCAAGCTACTTCTCCCCCCACCAATCCCCTGAATACCACCCCTGACTGGGCCTCAGAGAAGCCTCCTGGGTGAAGGCAAAGCAGTACAACGGTGATTTAGATAAGCTAGAAAGCAAGAAATCCCACGATTTCCTGTTTTCTAGCTAATCAAAATTGTGCAGCACAGCTGATAGTCGGAACAGCTGATCATTGGGAGGGAGGAAAAATAGCAACTTAACAAAATTTAGGTGAAGGCACAATGGAGGCAAGTTGGATGGGCGCATGCAAGATAAGAAGTGACTAGGCAGGGAGGGGAGGGGCCAGCCAGTGGCATGATTTGCCAGTTCTCTGAACTACGCAGAATCCTAACAACTGGTCTATAGAACCATTCTACCAGTCCAAACAGGTAGAATCCCACCCCTGGCACCAGGCCATGGCATGCCAGAAACTGGGCCACACAACAAGTGAAGCCCTATCTGCAGTATGCAGGCACCATGCAAAACCATGCCCCTCCAATCTGTGGAAAAGCTTCTCTCCATGGAAACAATCCCTGGTGCCCAAAAGGTTGGGGGACGTTATTTGCCCTTTTCCTTCACCTTAGATACTTTTTTAAAAACTTATATCAATGAGCCTGCTAATGACTGATTTATGGGGTCCTTGGTGGTCTCTTTCTTACAGATGTTTCTAGGAAACATCATCAGTATTAGAAGGGAGTGAGAGTTGCACTCATTTTATATACTAGTGACTTGCTCTGTCAATGTTAGTGGGAGTGGTCTTGGTGGCTGCATGATTAGACTGCTGTATACTGTTATCTTATTTGCCTGCAATGGTAGTTTGTTGATTTGGGTATTGTTTACTTCTTGATTGTTGGTCTTTGTTGTAGATGATTCCTCTTTTTTCACCTGGGACTGCTAGGTCTTTTTGTTTACTTAGGATGTTTTGGAGTGCTTTAGCTGATTTATGTGTTACACTGATGCTGTATGGTTGTAATAGTAGGTTGGTGCTTTGGGGCTGATTTGTCAGAGTGTCAAGCCTCTAGGACTTTATAAATCCCGTTTTAGATATAAGACTTCCTACTCGATAGAATAGTATCCACTATTACACGAATAGATATAAATTACTCTCAAGGCAATTCTAAATATCACAATAATATCATGTTCAGTCTATATGTTTCTATCAAAAAATTAAAAATAAAATAGTAATTGCAGCACTAATAAAATGCAAAATGTCATTATGTCAGTTATATTTTCTCCTACAAAATAAGGAATAAACATCACAATGTTGCAATTCAGTGCAGAATAACCAAGTTCACTTCAGCATACTCCCTAGTCTAAAATAAAATGTCATTTTAGATGAAAATGTTCAGTTTAGAGGAAAAAGGCTATATCTTTAATTCAAGAAAAAGACAGCATACAGCAGTAATTCAGTTCACAATAATCTTATCAGGATGAATAAAGTGGTGAGTTTTTGTGAATAGAGGTGATTTTTTCTATGATGAAGGTTACATCTGTTTTTTTTTTTTTTTTTACAATCCTTTCTTGTTTTTCTTCAAAATTGGTTTTGGGGAAGATTTTAAGGACTAAAGGATGTGAAGGACTAAAGGATTTTGAGAACATGTAAAGGAAGAGAACAAGTCTGTCTCTAGAGTTTCTTTACATCACATTACATTCAATCCTTTGTTATTATAGTCTGGCACAAGTTTATGCAAAGTATTTATTCTTCTTTGGAGGGCAGGTGGTGGGGAAGTTATTCAAGGATTATTTTTTATTTACTTAACAAGTAATTAAAGAATGAAATACTGAAATAGTGATTGAGTACACTATACACTAAAGTACAACTGGCAGAAAATGAATATCTGCATAAAGATAAATGATAGACAGGCAGAGAGGCAGGTGATTGATAGATGATTGATGCACAGGTATGGAATAGGTGGTGAATAGGTGGTACCTGGCTGAATAATAATAATTGTGAGAGGGATCTTGGAGTCCTAGTCACTTAAATATGAGCCATCAACAGCTGCCAAAAAACCAATGAAGTCCTAGGCTGCATTAACAGAAGGACAGAATCAAGATCATGTGATGTTAGTGCCACTTTATAATGCTTCAGTAAGACCATAGTTGGAATATTGCATCCAGTTCTGGTCATCACGATATAAAAAAAGATGGTGAAACTCTAGAAAGAGTGCAGAAAAGAGCAACAAAGATGATTAGAATACATATGAAGAACAGCTGCAGGAATTGGGTATATCTAGTTCAATGAAAAGAAGGATGAGGTGTGATTCTGACATGATAGCAGTGTTCCAATATCTAAGGGAGGGAGTCACAAAGAAGAGGGAGTCAAGCTATTCTCCAAAATACCTGAAAGCAGAACAAGAAGCAGTGAATGGAAAGTAATCAAGGACAGAACCAACCTAAAATTAAAGAGAAATTTTCTGACAGAACAATTAATCAGTGGAATGGCTTGCCTTCAGAAATTGTGGGTGCTCCACCACTGGAGGCTTTTAAGAAGAGATTGGATAACCACTTGTCTGAAATGGTATAGGATGAGCAGAGAGTAGGAGTAGAAGACCTCCAAGGTCACTTCCAACCCTGTTATTCTGTTATGCTACATAATATATTAAACCTGATAAGTAAATACTTTGACTTTAAAAAAAAAATCTGTTATAGCAACAAGTGATTGAGTGGAAAGTATCTATTGTTAACCACAACAATATTTTCATAATGATTAGTAGTTTTCAATAGTCTTTACATAAAATGACATCAAATATTTCTAGGTACTGGTTTCCCACAGGAGGATTTTTTAGTCATGCTGAAAATATGCTATAACAGTGCATTAGATCAACATTTTAAACAACTTTATAACAACTTTCACTCATTATTTTTGAATCTGAACAAATGAATGAAATATTATTTCAGTCATCAATCACTAAGGAAATAATCTGAACATTGTGCTTATAACTCATGGTGTTTCTTGAACATTAGGCCAAATTCAGTATAGTACAATCTATCTGTGGTTGAATGAAAATTGCCCTTCACTAAAAAAAAATCCTCTACTTTATGTAGTTAATCAATTTTTATATCACTTTGAAATCTCTTCCTTGTGGTATGTGCTGTTAAGACAATAACTCATTGTAATTATGAGCATACTTATTAAGCATATAGAAAATGACATTATGTATTAAATTTTGCTAAGCAATATCACTTACATCTCAATGAAAGTTAATTAACATTGTGAAGAGAACAGGGTGAGTTAGGATTGGTCAAATTTATCTTCTCATTGTATATATGTGCAAGAATTTTTTTGTACAGGTTTTTTGGGGGAGGTAGGGTTATGCTTTTGTTTTATTTTATTTGCTTATTTTGTACTTTATTTTCTACTATAAAACAATATTATTTTTTTTGAAAAGAATAACATTTTTAAAAACTTGGTTGGATTCAGATTGGTAATGTTTCCTACCCACCCCCAAATTGTCTGTTAACTATCATGCTGACTTATTGCCAAAATCCTATCCTGCCACCATTGCAATGTTCCAGCTTGCTGGCAAATGATAGTATCTGGATGTATTGAGTTATTGTTTGCAGCAATTCTCATCTCCAGTCACACTCAAACAGCAAGAAAAGATCTACACCAAGCAATGCAAGGATGAGGCAGGCTAGCTCTTGTTTCTTTTTCTTCCCAGTATTTTTCCACAAGTTCAGACTCTGCTTTTTTTGGATCAACCAAGTGATTACTTTACTCTAGCTCACATCACTAAATCAATGTAAACCAGGTATTCTGCTTAATATATTTTGTTGATGAGAAATGAGATGATTAAGAGAGCCTCCCAGGAAACAAAAAATCAAAACCAGGAATTTCAGAACAGGGCGGGTGTTTATGATTATTTTTGTAGCATCAAATCAGTTGGGGCAAAAATGAGATAAGGGGAAAAAGAATATACAAAAGTCCTGGTGATGGGGAAAATTAAGACAGGGAGAAGGGACAAATAATGTGTTCAGGTGGCTTCAGCTCTGCTTTAGACTGTAGGCCCTCTACATTCTTTCTATTTAATGTTATATTTGTAGCATGAATCAAGCAGGTCATTCTTCCCCAACAAGCATATGACAAACAGAACAGAGACTTTGGGTTGACAGGGAAGACAGATGCTTAGCCTTGCCTCCAATTCTAGCCTTAGGAAGTGATTAAACAGGAAGATACCCAGAGGTTGGAAAGCTATGGAGTTTTGCTCAGTGTGTTTGTCCAGCTGGAATCAGATACTCAGACAGATGTCTTTAGTCTAAGGCTAAACCAGCCAGCTTCTCACCACATAAAACACACATGAACTCAAAGGGCATACTTAATGAACCATTAGGTATTTTTCTGCTGACAGTTTTCTAAGTTTCTATATACATACTTGTTAAGAAATAATCAACAAAGATTTTTTTGTTATTGAAATGGAGACCCATTTCATCAACTCTGTTTGTTATGCTGTCAATTATGTAGATTTCTCCATCATTTTGATTTTTTTTTTTAATTAGTGAATGATCTCTAAAATACAAAAATTCAAACCCAGAGGAGTGTCAGGTCTAAAACTTACCTGAAAAATTCCATGAAAGAAAAGCCATAGCCATGCTGTTCTGCAATACCTGCACAAACGACATTTGCAGAGGCTCCAATCAATGTCCCATTACCTGCAATTCAATAAATAACAAGTAAAACAATCGAGCAGATATTTGGGGGTCTTGCTACTTCTAGGCTAAATGTAAGTGAGGAAAGGAGAGTCATCATTTCACATCCACCTGAAAAGAAATTGACAAAATAATAACTTCCCTTCCTATAAACAGTTGCACCTTTTCAAATGCAGCCTGTCTTTGTGTTCCTATTGTGAATGAGACAAGAGACAGTGGGAGAAAGAAAAAATGATGGCACTGTGTTGTTAAGATGAGGCATTCAAAGCAATTTGCTGATTATTTCTTTCAAATTCAGGAAAGTAACATTAAGATAAAATGAAAAGCATCGGAAAAAGGCATCACTATTGACAGGTGGAACAATGGAAACAGAGGGGAGTCCTTTATTTCCCTAGAAAGTTATGTAACAGTAGCACAATAAGTATCTTTAAAACATAAGATACCCATTGTATCTTATACAATGAGACTTTTAAACCTACAAACACACACATATGGGTACACATATGAATGGAAATCAGGAATTTATCTTTCTGCCACAAAATGGAAGAATGCTGAAAATGTAACAGGTTGCAATGTTTAACTCTATAATTTCCTTCCCTTCTTAGGTTAAGGACCTTCTCTTGAGAAAAATGCATACATGTAAAAATCATAGAATTTCTAAAGAATTTTTAAAAAATGTATGCATATGCAATATATTAGTGAAAGATAATTTCTAAATTAATGAAAAATAATAGTTTTCAATCTCTAAACTTCTGATGAGCTGTCTCTAAATATTGTTTCATTTTTTAAATAATAGATTGCAGTAAACTGAGCAAAATGTAATCTGAATTAAGGGGCAGGCCATGATTTTGACAAGAACAGAGAATATAATAAATTCGCAGATGTGTCTGTTGTGATGTATGCAAAAAGGGTGGGCTTCATTGCTATGGCCATTACTTTGACTTTTAGATCCCCTCCCTGTAGACAACCCTGGAAACTTGGGAATTTTGGCACGAAATACAGCAAAAGCTTAGAAAGGTAAGTTGTGGCAATGTTTTCTAAAATGGAGAAACAGTGTGTGAACACAGAGATAAGCAATGGATTATCCATGGCGAACTATAACTGTGATAAGTCTGACAGTTTCAGAATGGGATTAGTCCCAACAGTAACTGAAAATCAATTACTGTACATCCAATTTGGTTTGGTTTTTCATATCCTGTTGTCACTGAGCAGAATTTGAGTGTTCTTCCTCTATAAACTGGAAAAAAGACACCTTAGAGCATTCTCTCCATTGTTTACTTAAGAAATTGAGACTCACTGAAGTAGAAAAACATTAGGTGTTTTGCACAACTAAAGCCTGTACAGTTCAGAATGTCAACATGGATTTTGTGTACATGTGTGAATAGGTCTTTATATTATAATGCTGAAGCTGTCAGAGAGCTATGACTGTGACTTAAAAAACGAAGCAAAAGACTATGTTCTTCAAATGTTAATTTCATCCCAATTTTCACACTCAGCATAACTATACCTGAACAGAAAGAAATGATACTTCTTTTGGATCATCCTTAAATCCTAGATTAAACCCTATTATATCTTTTAAAAAAAACCCTTACCTCTTTGTAATCTGTGCAGGCTTCAATCCCATTCAATTTGGAAATCTGGATGTTTTTTCCAGCGTTTGAAATTATTCTCTAATTTTATTTCTCTGAGATCATTTTCTAAAGCCACTAACTGATCAAATGGATTTTACTTGACCGGGGCTACATTCTTTTTGGTATTGCGGATTTTGCTGTATTAACCAATCAAAGGCTGGAAAACACCCTTATATACTATTTCTTATACTTGGCTTCACATTTGTCAGACCATGGGGAAAAGAACCAGAACTTTCCAGACACAGACACTGTTCCTCTCCAAACCAGTGAGATTTCTTGTTATAGTGTCTTTCCAGTAAATAGTTTGCACTGATTTCTATGCAGTGGCCTTAGTTTAACAAGCCATATAATCATATACTTTTACATGCAGCTTCATGAAAGCCTACTTCCCTTATTCAAAGAGGCATTCCTTATCACAACTTGCTCACTTGGTTAGAGAGCTAATTTTACTTTTAAGTTTGTTTTTAGACTAGAGAGGAGGAGTGAAAGAGAGGAAAACCATTATTCCTGAGCATTTCAGAATTCCAGAACTTTGATCAATCTTGCCTGACTAGTTCCTGTTCCTTCCAGTGGTTTCCACAAATTCACACATTCTGCAGATCTCTCTTTCTCACCTTGCCTGCTCTTCCTAATGTATACACCTGCCTTGTATATATTACTACAAGGCAGGTGTGCCTGGTCACAGGTGACTTAATTAGGCAATAAGATTATCAATGTCTACATGATTCTATGCACACACGTAGCACATAACCACACAAAAAAAATCATAACACTAATTTGCTACATTCATGTTCACCAGGGTATCAAATCCTAGTTATAATGCTGAGTTCATGATGGCTTTCTCTGAGTTCTTTAATACTTAAAGTACTACACATTTCTCAAGAGTTTATTAATACTATTATATCTATTTAGGTACCAGTAAAAAAAATACCAATCAGAGTAAAGCATAACACAATTCAATGACTAGAGACAATAAATACAATGGGAACAGTTTAATGGAGAAGAATAGGATTTTATATACAAGTGTGTATCTTTAACTCTAAATTTAAGGCAAATATAATGCCTTAAAACTGAATTACCAGTCCAAACAATGTTTGCCCAGGGAACTGGAGAGAAGTATTCACTTGTATACCATTCTATTCCAAATGACTTGTGCTGTTATCATTGTTAACACAAGTCATTTGGAATGGAATGGCATATAATATTCCAAATAACTCGTGCTAACAATGATAATAGTTGAAAACAATTCAATACAAACTTAGTGAGTTACTTTAAAAAAATAATCATAACCTTCTGCCCCCAAGGAAGATGTAAACAGTCAAGCAAATGCAAATTCCCTCTGAAATAGTATACAGTCAAGTTTTCAAAGCTTTCTGAAGAATAGCAAAGTAGGGGCAGTCTGAACATCAGAGGAAATTATTCCAAAAGGTTGGAATAATGACCAAGAAGACCAGTTCCTCCCATAGACCACTCAGAGGGAAGAAATCTCAAGTACCCCTTTTTAAGCTGAATACACAAGATGGACAAATTCACTTTGTGAGAGATTTCCCACGGTTGGAGTAATTTGCACCAGTTCTGCAGATTTATCATAACACAAACAAAGTTGCCTTCATCTTTTGTCAATGTGGAGACACTTGATCCTTTTGATTTCATTTTTTGGTCAAGGTATGATAACAAATGGCAACTATTCTTTGCTGAAATTGAACATCATTCAAAAATGCAACACAGTGCTGATTTTTATTTCGCAAAAACAGGAAAGTTTCTTTCAGGAAATCCATTGGGGTGGCTAAGTAATATGGCAATAATTTTGAATTCTTTAATATCTCTCTGTAAATCCCTTTCTTAGTTAGGTTTAGTCTAGCAAATTGTCACTGTTACAGCTTCTGCATAGTCACTATTTGTAGAACAGCATAAAGATACATTAAAGAAATTACAGTTGTAAATTCAATGTTGTTTTTATAAATTTCAGATAAACCCTTTGTGGAATTGCTTGCTTCACTAGTAACATTAGATGAAAGATTTATATTTCAAACTGAAATCTCACCAGTTAAACACTGAGTTAAAATCTATCTAACAGAACACATTTTCAGAGGGATTAAATTTAATTACAAAGTCCCTTCTTAATAATAATTTTTATTAAAGTTTAAAAATAAAAGATAAAAACTAATGCAAACTAGGTAAAATACAAAAAGAAAAGAAAAAAACATTAAAAGTACAAGAAGAAAATAGAAATGAGGGGAAAGGAAGAACAGAATAGAAATATGGGAAAAGAATATGTACTGATGTATATATGTGTGTGTGTGTGTATGTGTGTGTATATCTATCATACACACACACACACACACACACACACAAAATTATATATGTGTGTGTGTGTATATATATATAATTTGTTCCTTCTATTTTTAATTTCAATAACATATCACTTTCTCTAACATTTCAACCTAAAATGTCTTCATACCATATCCCATCTTTTATCTATTAATAATAAAGCCTTATTATTGAGTCTTAATCAGCAAAACTAATTCTGTTTTCACTTTATCATTATGGGGTACTGAGTGTAGATTAATGAAAAAATGAATTTCAACAACTGTAGAATCAGGCTGCTGCACAAAAAAATTGATAAAGTGAAAGGGATCTGAATACTTTCTGAATGCACTGTATAGAAATTTAACCCTATCATATAATGTCCCATATATTAATTTCTTATCATCTTATCATCTCTTTTCAGAAAGTCCTTCACAAATTTAACATTTTCCTTCAGTTTTAATACCATAGTTTATGACTTTTCAATTTATTTTAAAATAAATAAAATATGTTTATTGAAATTATTTAAATCTGTTGATTTAACTGAAAAAAACAGCTTCTTATCATATCTTATCTATAAACAAATCTTTAAAGCCTCAACATTCAACAACAGTAAGAGCCGTGGTGGTGTAGTGGTTAGAACGCAGTAGTGCAGGCTAATTGCTGGCAGTTGGATTCTCACCGACTTAAGGTTGAATCAGCCTTCCATCCTTCTGAGGTTGGTAAAATGAGGATCCAGATTGTTGGGGGCAACAAGATGACTCTGTAAACCACTTAGAGAGGGCTGTAAAGCACTGTGAAACAGTATATAAGTAAGTGCTATTGCTATTCAGTCCCAATCAAGAAAAAACCCATTTAAAGATTCTGGGTGAGGAAAAATCATTGTATATATTATAATCTTGGTCAAATAAGCAAGCCTTATAAATCCTGTTTTTACTTTTGATAGTCTTGATGTTTGTTCCTTTTAAGAAGTGTCTCAGAAACCAATTTCTTTTTTTTCTATCTTTATCATTCTTTATCTTTTCACAAAGTAATAAAATTATAATGCCTTTTGGGGATTTTGAGAATGAGATAAAAGGTAGACCCTTTCCCAAAATTGCAGAATCAATACTCCTTATCAGATATTAAGCATATCAAGGAATGTTTTGGGGTCTACAAATACAGAGAGAACTAATTTCTGCCATAAATGAAATTGAGATAAAATAACTCAGTACAGAATTTTCCTATCCCCATGCAATTTTCAACATTGGAACTTTCCAGCATAAATGATTAGATTTACTGCATGTCTAATGACAAATCAGAGATTAGAAAGGCAGTCTTTCAGAACATTAAAATGGAAAATGGAAATTGACATTTTAAGACTAGGACCATACTAGATCCAAGACAGAGGGGACTAAAGAGGAAACAAATTTAGTAAGTCTTTTTTAATAAATCAATATTTTATTATGGTCATTGGTCAATCCCAAGTAAGATAGCAAAGTAAGTGAAATGGTAAACAAAAATTAAAAAATCTTGATAAAGCTTAGAGCTTGAATAATTTGCCATTAACCCATTTTCAGAAATGTACTTTTTAAGTCTGAAAAGAAAAAAAATGGTTAAGAGAAATAATAAAAAGGAAATATAAAATATGTCAGAGCTACCTGATCTGTGAGTCAAAATAGAAATGATATGAATCAATCAAATATTGGGCGATAAGACTACAATAAGACATGCATCAGACCTTCAGCTTCTCCTGAACCACAAAGACAGAGCCAATCTCCCATAGGGATATTATTAATTTTACCTTCCAAAGGTAATATATAAGGAAGCCAGAATAAAGACCTTATTTTTTCTTGAAGTGGTTGGGTTGTGTAAGATAGCGGTTCAAAAGTTCTCTGGGGGTACTGATCACTTAGCCAGATCATGTTGATGCTCACAATCTAAAGTTGTTAATCAAATAACACATTTGGCTTTTTAAAAACCTATAGATAAAAAGACATTTAAAAAGAAATCCAGATAAGGCCTACTTGGTTTCTAGATTTTGGTGCCAAGGAGACTGAAAACTTGTCAATCACAGTGATAGGTTCTAGTCCTGCAAGGAAGAAATTTAATTGAAGCCAAAATTAATCAGTAAAATTCAGGCCTTGGCTTCAAATGTAATTAGGCTGCTTCCAATCATAGTAACGCTATTGAGAAGACAACCTGAAGGAAGTCTGGAAACACTGGTTTCAGCTTAATCAAAAACCTGGTCCTGAATAAAGCAATTAGCTCCAACATTAAGCAGCAAAGATTTTGACATCTACTAGAATATCTAAATTCACACTGAAAAAATTGAAAATAGCTACTTCACTTATCGGAGTGTTATCGGTGGCAAGCTATTTTTTGCCCCAAGGCTGAGTTGCTGAAACACCCTTCCTACATATTTATAACATGATATATGGTCTATAATGTTGTCATCTGTTCATCTTTTATCTTTTGGTAAACACCATTTTGATCTTGATGTATCTTTCTAAAATTGCTCACAACAGGATGCAAGAAAACAGGGAAAAAATATTAACTACCTCAAAATGTAAAGATAGCAATTAGATAAATTCTTAAAGAAGCAACTGAAAATCTTTCAGACTCAAATCCCAAAAGAAAACTTTAATTCTTTCGAAATTATGCATGAAGAAGGAGCAATCTCCAAGTAATCAATAAAAAATAGGATCTGTTCCATTCCACTACAAAAGTCCTCTATAAATGATTGATTTTTAGATACAAAATTTAAGATTATTTGGGGGGTAGTGGGAAGAGCCAATCTATCTTCTGCAAGAAATTGACAAATTTGCATGTTACCCTATGCATGGTAAAGCAGACTCAAGGAGTCAACAACAACCAATAGGTCTCTTTCTGGAAAGTGGCCACTTTAAACAGCCTAACAAATCTCTGGAATTAAATTAAAAGAGATACCATAAATCAATTCACTTATGATCAAAACTGTAGACGTATCCATAATCTTTTCTCAAGGTGTCAAGCATCACGCAAAAATAGCAAGTTCCAATAAAAAGTTTGGTACCAGGGTTACAAACATAAAAAACCACAAGTCTTCCTGAAGAGAGATGGGTGATCTAGAAATATGAAATATAAGTAAATAAACAATTCCAAGTGTCTTGGTTCGCATTATAGCAGCAGCAATAGCACTTAGACTTATATACTGCTTTATAGTGCTTTATAGCACTCTTTAAGTGGTTTACAGAGTTAGCCTATTGCCCACAACAATCTGGGTCCTCATTTTACCAACCTCAGAAGAAAGGAAGACTGAGTCAACCCTGAGCTGGTCAAGATTGAACAGCTGGCAGTTAGCAGAATCAGAATTGTAATATTGCACTCTAACTACCATGGTCCATAAGAGATTATCAATATCAAGGATGGGCTGTTAAGCTCATTGTTTCATCAAGGCTTCAATCTGCTTAAATATTTAAGTTCTCTGTACTTCCCACCAACTGCAGTTTAGGTTCTGTAGCCATGATTTTGCTGAATCCTGATGCTGCAAAGCTTCAGGACCATTATCAGTTTCCTTTGATAAACAATCAATTATTGAGCTACCTTCTGGCTCTCTACAAGTTGGTTTTAGTCTACTTAGGCTGCGAATTTTTTCTTTTGTTCAGATCAAAATTCTTGGCATCAGGATAAAGAAGTACTAGCAGAGAGACATAAATCTTCTGCTTCTGAAATTCTAGATTCCATAGACTGGTTTCCTTGGATAAAGATGTCTGATTGAGTCCTGATTAGTTCCTATTTGAGAGATCAATAAAAATGGATGAATACTGAATATGAAAATGTGTGTTCCTGTCATGAGCTTCTGCAAGAGGACCCTGGAGGCCAAATGATGACACCATCATCATCATCATGCATGTCCCACAATTTAGATATTTGTATTAAATATTATAATGCAATATGCAATTGCAGCATCAGGATCATCACCATTTTTGTCCTTGTGGTTTGTTATAGAAGTCACTGATCTCTAGGTTAGTCAGCTTGAAAAGCATCTTCCTCATTCTCACAAATAGAGTTCCTTTCTCTTCCCCAAAACAGATCTAAAAACACATTGGTGAAATTATGAGAATGGGGGGTAAAAATCTAAATATCTATTCAGATATTGTTCCAGCATGCAAGATCCATATAAACAGTGGTCTCGCAATGTACTAGTTCAATTTTTCAAGAATGAGGTGTAGAGGTAAAGATCTATATTCTGGTTAATGAATCAAAACTATAACCATATCACCTCAAATGTGGACAGACCTGATTGCAAACTGAACAGTGCTGAAAAAGACACTGTAGATGACTGTTCCAATGATGTTAATGATATATGGTCAAAACCACCTTAATACATATAATTATGACAGTTGTATAAAGTATGGTGTTTGAATGAGGGCAGTGCTAGTGATGATGTCTACCAGCTCCTAGTAGAGAAGAACATTCATTTATGTTGTATCATAAAATGACTGAGAAATAACTCTGCACGATGGCGAGGAATGCAAGGAAGAAAAACACTGTGAATATCCAGTCAATTGAGCCCCAGGCAGTTTTGAGCAGAAAAGATATTATGGCTGATGACGATGACAATTACCTAGTTAAGAATACTGAAATAATAGTTGCTTGTAATAACTGCTGTGTTGCACCTGAGAAAGCTAAAGCAGACAAGATTGAAATAGGAGAAGACAGCCATAGGTTAGCATGTGCTACCTGAGGAACCATCTGCATTCAAGAGGCAAATGTTCCAGATTATAGTCTTCAGAAACCTAGATTATACTCTTCAGAAACAGAACTAATGAGATGGCTTGTAACAATCGAAAATATTATCTACAACATCAAGATGAGAGTGGCCAATACCGATGGAAATTGTAAAATGATACTATCATTAATACTATTACTAATACCATCATTGGCCAGACCTGTGAAATCAAGCATGAAGTCAATTTCAGCCCCTCCATTTTCTAAAGAATTACTGTTTCTTTGAGGATACAAAAATACTGATCGCATGTGCTAACAGGTTATCTTTTTAAAAAAATTAATATTTTTAAATGTGCAATTTGATTATTTATGGATCACATTTTAGTTAACTACAAAAGTGTTTAATCTGATTGAGAAATTAAAAATCACAACCTTAAATTTAGTGTGTTGCTTTAGCTCTCGCTGATAATATACATTTCTTCAAACTATTATCACTGCTTACCTCCAAGACAGGCACCTATGGCTAATGCAAAGATGAGTGGTTTTACAGGTAAGTTAACCTCAGGATCTTGACTTAAATTGAGAAGTACAGGAATCTACAAAAGGTACATTAAAATAATAAATAGTAAGAGAAACAATAAGATTGAGATTAAAGATGATAATCAGTTATATTGAAAACAAGAAACTTGATTTCTAACATCTTTTAAAAGTGCTTGGTACAATTATCCTGGGATGAGGTGCCCTTCATCTAAGTACTTTATGTATGGAAATTAGCATAAAGGGAGAAGCTATTCTAGAAGTTTCCTTGAGAACTGCAGGGGCTCTTAAAAATAATCCCACCAAAACCACAAAAGCATACAAAATATTAGATCCATAGATAGATCAGATTGGATTTTTGCCAAAAAGGCAGTTAAGGGACAATGTGAGAACTACAGTATTTTGAATGTCACTGAGTATTTACAATACCACAAGGAGAAACAAACAGAGCTGATATTTTTGCACAAAGAGAAAGTTTTAAAACTTAAATTGGGTTGTTATGTTTTAAGTTTTGGAAAATATGGACTTTGGGAAGAAATTTATTCAAGGGACTAAGTCTGTTTGTACAACTCAGCAAACTAACATCGTCGTCAATACAGGCTTGATTAAATTGTGAGCGATATATAAATGGGTACAAGGGAAGGGTGCCTTTTATTTTTTATTTTAGTCAAAGTTTTGACTAAATATATTAGACAAGATGAGAAAATGTCACATCTGATTTTTTTTAAAGAAATGTATTAATTAATGATGAGTTTGTGTGTGTATATATTTATGTATGTGTTGTAGTTTTTTTCAGTGGCAGATGAAGTCTGAATGATCTTGATCTGAAGATGTTCTACAGTGTATTTTGCATTCTAGATAACCCCCCTTTTATCCCTTTTGACTTTAATCTCTTATTTCTGCCCAACAAAAGACAGAATGAATGGAGAGAATACATTGTACAGTGTTGGCAATAACAATTTTAAACCTTTGTAAAAAGTATTTTTTAATATTCTGGTTAGGAGTAGACATACAAGAAATTTCATAATTATTGTTATAGCTGATTTAATATAACATTATCTAGGTCACAGTAATAAAATTAAAAAATCCTAACAGATGGTTCACAGTTGGTAGCATATACTGTAATAGCAGTTTATTGAAATGCATGCGTAGAAAATAAGGTTTTCCCAAATAACACTCTGAAGGTAGAATCTCTCAATGATGCTGTCATTTAAAAAAAAGAGAGAGTGTTAAGGTGTTCCAGAATATAAAGGTCACCATTGGGATGGCATGTTGTGGTCACTTTCCCTCACCTCACATGTGATGGGAACCCTTCCCTTCAAGAATACACATGCCAAATCTATGGCTATCTTCAAACAGGAAAAATAGAAGAACCAAAAGGGTTGCAGAGGGTTATCAATATCTGAAAAGATTCTAGATCAAATAAACACAGCTTCATCTCTAAGCCCTTGAAAACCACACAGTGATGGATTTATTAGCATGGATTTGTCAAAAGGAAATCTTGTAGACTAATCTTATTTTATTTCTTTTAACTATTAACTTCTTAATGAAGTATGGGAATTGCTATAGTAACTTTCACATCTCAGAACATTAATGTAAGAGCCCCCTTGGCAATAAAATAATGGGAAAGGTGGAAATTACTTTAACAAATTCATATCTGAAAGTCCTGAAGAAAAATGTATAGCAACCTAAACATCTAGTGACATGCAGTTACTCTACACTGTATCCCTGACAGAAGGATACAAAGACATAGGACTTACCATTGTAGCAGTGAATGGAATATTGTCAATTAGAGATGATGCCAATACAGAGACCCACAGAATTAAAATAATAGCTACTGTCAAACGTTGCTCTTCAGGGACCACCTGGCAGGCAGGCAGGACAGAAAGGATGGATTAAATAGATGGCCTTTTTCATGAAAGCAATTATTTTGCAAATAAGATTGTTATTGATTTATCCTGCTGTAACTCATGTGAAAATTCTGCAGATTTGTATATAAGTCAATGTTAGGTCAACTTTATTTCACCTTTGAGCAGTACAGTAGAAGCCATTGTTTTAAATGTTTTGCTTTAAAAATTCAAATTCAAATAGGTACATAAAAATATCACAATTATCTGATTCAGCAGAAATAAGAAAAAGACACAGAAACATAAAAGTACATGGGAATTACATTCTGTGTTCCAACTCTATGCTAAATAGTTTTTATTTTGGAGGGAGGGGGGGATTAGTCCAAAATTTAGAGGGCCCTTTTCTCAGTTATAGCTTTTTATTATAAAACCAACTTAATGGCTAGTTATATATTGTACATCACATAGACAACAATATACTTAAACATATCAAAAATCATCTTTATTTTTTAAAAATGCCCCAAGATTCCAAATAAGTCACATCGATGTTCTTGGAACATCAAAATCATTGGAGGTGGGCTGTGGCTGAGGGCTTGATTTATAATTGTGGCTATCTGCCTCCTCAAAAAAGAAAAATCAGCCACTTTTCAAGGGAATCATTATTATCAGTAAAGAAGCAAAAGTACCATCTTTTTTTTCTTATAAACTGCTATTCTACAGCTGTTGTGCACTGTTGCAGCTACTTTATGAATTATTTTTAATAAATTTTTAAAAGCTCATAATGTGTTTTCCACATCAAATATATTCACAGGTCCAAAGGAGTTGAAGAGGCTCTCCTATAACCAAGGATCTAAGTTTGATTCCTTTTCCTGATGGCAACAGTAGCCTGAGAATAATAATATCCAGATCCAGCATTGAGACTTTAAAAAAAAAATCCACAATTCCCAAATCTAACAATTCATCTAAGAGAAAAACCCCAGGAATTCACTGCATGGCTTGCATTTGAATCTAGGACTGTATCTTTGACAACAGAACATAATCATGAATATAATACCATAAATATGAAAAAAATACAATGTACCCTTTTTAAATTTAAAAAATGTATTGCCAACTGTACCTTTATCAACAAAGCTGTTTGTTCTCCTATGTATTCTATTAAATGAAGATGAGCCAAAGCCTATTTTTTTAAAAAAAAGGAAATAAAGAAATGAAATAAAGTCAGCAAATAAAATATGCATTCTAAATTATAAGGCAAAATTTCCCACTTGCAAGAAATTACTAATCCAACAAGTTATTAAAACCCCTGGTTACACATTTAACAAAAAAATAGTAAATTGGAACTGGGATTCTCTCCCCGCCTTCCTCCAGTAATTAAAACAAACAGATTTGTTTTTCCCTCAAGAAAGACTGATGTAATTTTTCAGTTAATATGGATTCTCAAGCAGATGTTTAATGCTCAGAAGCATTTACAGGAATTTAGGAATGATATTGTAGCCATGTTAAGAAGACTGAGGTCAGTAGCAAAGAATACAATTTTTATACCAAACGCTCCAGTTTTATTGCTCTGAACAAAAGTCTAGAAAAGTCTGGAAAACAGATTCCATGAAATGTAGGCTAGTCCTTGATGAGATGGACCAACAGTGGCTTAGCATTAGGTAATATGTAGGTATTGAATTAAAATTGCAAAAACAAATTAGAAAAAGATTATTTGGAGCTAACTGTCTGAAACTCTGCAGAGCCTGACAATGTTCTAAGCGGAATTTCCCAGGAAGGCAGATGTAGATCTGATTGTGATCTTCATACATTATAAATAGCTGATATATAATTAAAAGGAGGGATGTTGTTGATTATGATCCTGTACATTTACATGTTGAAAATGACAGATGAATAAAGTACAAAGTCTTCTCATGAGCTTCATCTAAGTGCAAACATTTCATAAGTCTCAGCTCTGGAACTGTTTCATAGAAGCCTCTATAAATACTTTCAGACATCCCCACTCAAAATTCTACCAACAGGTGAGGCTGAAGAGACATGCTACATTGACCATTAACTTAGCTGGTTTCAAAAACAGATGGGAGCAATTCATCAAAGGCCTGGGAATCAGAGGTGGTATTCAGCAGTTTCTGACCAGTTCTGGAGAACTGGTAGCGGAAATTTTGAGTAGTCTGGAGAACCGGCAAATACCACCTCTTGACTGGAGATTTTACAGTATCCTTCCCCTGCCGTGCCACCAAGCCACACCCATAGAACCGGTAGTAAAAAAAAAAATTGAATCCCACCACTGATGGGAATCAATGGCTATTAGCCTGGTTGGAAATATGGCTGCCTTTGAAAGTCATATTGTGGGAGATTAGTGACGTCCTTAAATTGGTCAACCACTGCGAGAACAGATTGTGGAACTATTTGTGGGATAGTCGAAGAGGGCTAGGGAAGTCACACAGTCAAATCAGAGTCAAAATATGTTCATGACACTCAGTCCTGGCTTGAAGCTATATATAAATAACTTTTACAAAGGAATCTGGTTACAATGACTCATATTCAATCAAGTGAACTGAATATATGTGTCAACCCTGAAGCTGGCCTAACTGAAGCCATTTTGTCCGCTTCAATGTTGCCACACTGGAGCTGAAGGATAGGGAGGGAGGGGTTTGTGATAGAGGGAATTCTGTAACCGAAAAAAAAAACTTTCTCTTGGGAACCAAGGACCTTCTCACACCTGGTCAGAAGAAGGCAGAGCAATGCCACCCAGTTGTCAGACTTCTTGGACAATGATTGGACCATGTGACCGATTGTTTTGAAAAAGTAGAAAATCTTTTATTTTTAATTAGGTAAAAACCGTGGGAGATTTCAGAGTCAGTTTTCACCAGATATATATGATATTTCCAATAATATGATATTTCCAATAAAAGTATTATTTGATGAGTTCAATTGCCTCAGATTCTTGCTTGCCATATGGATCTATTATTTGGAACCCTGACAATATATGTAATATCTGAATAATGGCAGAAGGAGAAGATTATTGCTGTTACTGTCTTTTCATCCTATGAGGCAAGTCTATCCTAGAATTTTGAATTAAAAACTTTATTTACAGTAAGATTAAGTCCTTCATCATCTCTGAACTTAATTATTTGCTTGCAGATGTTTCATTACCCAACTAGGTAGCATCATCGCTACTCAGTTCAACCCTGAGCTATATATATTCTTTTCTATTAAAACAGTAAGATCTAAAACAGCTGAACTGAGGCCTAAATAAATGAGAAATGAGATGGTTGAAATGGCTTAATCCAGGAAATAATAAAGTCCAGAACACCTTTGAGCATTTATTACTACCATCCCAATTTATATTGTTCCCAATACAAGCAATTAAGTCACAATATGTAACCCAGCTACAAAAAATTATACAGATTAGTAGATTTGACATTATATTAGAACATGTTACTCTGTAAATCATCCTTAATCAAAAGATAGTGATGCAAAATTTTATTCCTATTTAGATTTAAATTTCAAGTTTCAATCAGATCCCCTGAAGCAAATACATTGCTTTACTGCTTGGACTCTTGATATTTTTACCAGAAAATAGCATGCAATTCTGATTCTGAAGCTATCTTAGACAGTTCTGCTTAACCAAATCTATTTCTTGAAGTATTGTGAAAAATCAAACTATATTTTACTTATAATTTCCCTGCCTTGGCCTTATTCAAGAGGAACTATATTCTCTCCAGTTTTTTGAAAAAATTAAAACAAATATACAAGTCTTTAAACAGTGTTTCATGGCAAAAAAAATACCATAGAATTAAACGTTATTTCTTCAAATAGTCTGCAGTTTGTAAGTCATTAACCAACTAATCTTAAATATTCCTTTACAAATTTCTATGCTTTTTGAAAGAAATGTTCTTCTTTACTATATTCCAATTCATTTCAGGCAGCATACCCAGTTCAGGTAATCCTATAGACAAAATTTAGCAACTCTGCAAAACCTTTGGTCAAATTTCTGCTGGGTAGAAATTAATGATCAGTATCCAAAATCTGCTTACTTATTTTGGATTAGATTTCCATGTGTGTGATGACGCGGGGCATGGCACAAAGGCAACACAGTCAAATAAGCAATAAGAGTCCCTTTATGATCTCCAACTTTGCCCCCAATGTCCAGGTTACCTTCAGCTGGAGAAAACTGTCCCAGGAACAGCCTTTAAGTGAAGGAAAGTCAGTCCAAAAACAAAGTACATACAAACTGTAACTAAAAATCCACACAAACCATGCTGCAGTAGTTAATTTGACAGGACAGGAGAAGGAATTGCAGACTTGAAAGCACAGCAGAACACACACAGTTGGGAAGATGCCAGGAACACAGATAAGCTTCCACATACCAGATAATTCACAGTTTGCTCCCAAGAACTTGCTGTGCTAAACTTCCCTTATTAAACACTGTTCCCAGCTACCGCTAATGAAGGGAATCAGGGCTCTTTCTTCCCCCATAAGCCACACAATTCATGTTTCTCCCTTCTCTGTTCCTCCCTGCATGCCCAAGGATGAAGAGGGGGTGGGCCTGGGACTTCCTCTGAATTCCCTTGCCCTGTCCTCCTCTGCCCAGCAGGATCGTGCCCTTCCCCAGTTTCTTCCACAGCCAATGGAGCCACATTCCCACTCCATGTCAGCTGCTCAGCTTCCCACTTTGAATCAGATTCCGACAGGGACATGACAATGTGTCTCTTGCCAACTGCAGACGATAACTTTTGTCCATAGTCTTTCCTCTTTCTCCATTTTCTTCATGAAAATAATATTGATGACCTTTCTTCTTCTCACAAGCAAATGGAGAATATTTTTTGATATTGCAGGTACTCCGATTTAATTCTTGGCATTTCAAAGATAGGCTTTCTTCATTGTACATATGATTATCTATCATAATCTATGCAGATCTATATTGCAAGGGGACCTATGGAGATCTTTCCAGTTTCTCTAAGTCACTCAATGCCTTTTGTATTCTTCAATACTCCAGGCTCTTGCACATAGTCAGATTTTTAGAAACTTATGAAAAGCTAACAAGATCAGAACCACCCTGAGCTCCAAAGGAAGAATGTTCCAGAAGGCTGGAGCTACAGCCAAGAAGATGCACCTCCTGGTCCCCTCCAGCCAACTTTCCTTGGCTGAGCTGGCCCACAGCATCCTATTTTATTGCAATGCACATAGATGAAAAACTAATAAAATTACACTGCCACCTAAATGTGCATTGACAAGTATAAACCCCACAATGAGTTTCTTAGAATGTGTGGTCCAATTTCAACTATCTCTTGGGCTCAGATATGAAGAGAATAAACCAAAAATAATTGTTAAGTTTGTAATTATCAAAATGTGATGAAAGTACTACATACAAAGAACTGTGCCTCCATCCAGAAGTAAAAAGGAAAAGTATTTAAATCACATGTGTCTATTGCTATATACAAAAATCATCTAAAAATAATCTCTGCTCCTACTGTAGCAGTTCCAATCTGTTAAAGTTTGCTTCTATGTTTCCCTGTAATGGGAAGAGATAAACTTCAGCGAGGCATGGCAATAAAAACAACAGAACAGTTGGAGCTATAAGTTTTGCAGAGAAACAATCTGGGTAAAAGTCATTAGTGTAACTCAGCTGGTTGGAGAAACTGAGAGTGGCATACTCAAAATTCCAGAAGAAAATTAGGCTTGAAGAGCCAATGCACCTGCAAGATTTACTCAACTATGATTGGGGCTACATTCTGAGTTTATTTTTTCATGCTGTTATCCCACCTGAAAAAAAAACCTTATGTGTACCTCTACCCGAAAAATTACATTTATCTTGATTAACTTAGTTGGATGTGCATATGGGGTTCTTCCTTGTGTGTAGGATTTCTGACTTGGCACTGTGTAAAAATCATTTCTGCGTCCTAAAATTATTGCTAGTTATTCCACTGTTACTTATATTCAGAAGTTTGCCCTTTCCAGGATTTTGGATTGAACTGAGGACAAATGACATCTAGAATTGCACCTGTTTTACTACAACCACACAGGAATTAAAAAAAAAAAAAATTCAGCGCTCCAATGCTGCTAACTTTGTGAGTTCATAGAGATCTGGAATGTCTTTCAAATTAACATAGTAACTTCTTTCTTCATTCATTTCAGAGAAGTGGCTTTACCCTGATTGTTGTGATCCTATCAGTTCAAGCGCTTAATTCATTTAGCAGGAAAACAAGTTGGGAGAAGTACAGTTTACTATATACAATGTACATACACTGTGAAAACTCACATTATATTTATCTGTTTGTCTGTTTGTACCTTCAGGTTAGCCCAAACAGTGCAATATAGCTATTTTTGAATTGAGGAACATAAATTCTGCTAATTTATAGAATGCGTTTTTAAAAAATACAGGCTGTAGTACTCCCCACCAGAAAGCAAAGCAAAGTCCATGGAGAAACTGTCAGGAAGTCAGAAGTAGCTCTTATTCCCACTGCTTTTTTGGCCCACCCATGGTGAATATTGATTTATTATTGAAATTCATCTGCCACAACAATTTTTCTATTTATAATATATCCTCTTCTTTGATTATCATAAGACTGTCCAACATTGGTGTAAGAAAATATGGTCAACTCAAAATTTAATGTACATTCTGCTCACGTTAGACTGTACTACTTTTCTTTCAAAGAATGTGTCAAAGGGTTGTCTACTTACTATCTAAAGAGTTTCATAAAGAGCAGCAGTGCTTATTCTTTACAATGATCGAAACATTGTGGCATGACTTGTTCTCATTTATTTGTACAAGTTTGTACAAATAAATGTGTACAAATCCCAGAGGAAAGCATAGGTCACACAAAGTATTTTTCCATATAGTTACCTTACTCTATCCATCAGCAGAAGAATTTTCTAGGCTAGATGACATAACACTGGATGAAAGTTGTTATGAATTAATAAAAGTGCTTAAATAAAGATTATTAAAACCTTTAGAAAAGTGCAGGGTTCTAGCCCTGCACTTCTGATTGGCCGAAAATAGCAACATCAGATTGGTCTGTTCAGGAGAATCTGATTGGCTATTAACGGACCCCTTTCATTGGTTAAGGGAGCTAGCGCTTCACATTTCTTATTGGTTACTTGATCAGCGACTTGCCTATATAAAGGGCTGTTGCTGCCGTAGTTTTTGCTCTGTTCCACAATGTTAAATAAAGAGTTGAAATTCACTGTTCATCGTCTCGTCTCTGCTCTGCTCCTTGCGCCCATGCGCAGAACTTAACACTGGCGACGAAGGTGGGATACGGAGACGTCACAGCTGACTGAGCACTACAGAGCGCTAACAGAGCACGTGGCTGAAGACGCACCAATGGCGGAAACCATGTCCGGCAGCGTCATACCACCCGCTCCATTCGACCCAGCACAAGAAGACTGGGACTCATATATGGACCGAATGCCACTACTGGAAAAAAGCAAGCGGTATTCCTGACTCACTGCGGGCCAACCGTGTTTAAGATGGCCAAGGCACTAGCGAAACCGGCTGAAGTGAAGTCCATGGACTGGGACGTCCTCGAGCCCCTTCTACAGGCCCACTATGCACCTACCATACCAACGCTTGTCCGAAGACATGAATTTTACCAAAGAGACCAGCGGAAGGGAGAAAGCGTTGCAGATTTCATTGCAGATCTCCAGAATCTGGGAGGCCTCTGTGGGTTCTTCGACCTCGAAGAGGCCCTGAGAGACCGAATAGTTCTGGGACGAGATGCACCAATGCTGCAGAGTAAGCTGATGGCGAAAGGCGACATTAGCCTTACAGATGCCATCACTGACGCTACTGCAGCAGAAGCAACCAGGAAGTCAGCTGCACGAATGCGCCGCACCAATGCCCCGCTCCGCCAACTCGCCAGCGAAGCCTCACCTCACCTGGAGGGACAGGCAATGACAGCCCATCATGAGGACCTCAAATTGTCATCAGAAAGTGATGAGGAAGAGATCAACCGGCTCTGGTCTGAACGAGACCAACGCCATCAACATAACCAGAGATTGCAGTACCAATGTGCAGGTTGCTGGGCAAACCATCCACAATCAGACTGCAAATTCCTCGACGCGCTCTGCCATGTATGCGGAAAGAGAGGCCACATCGGAAGAGTCTGTAGAAGCAAGCAAGGATCCAGCCCACCTCAGAGGGGGAACAACTACCACCAACCCGCAGGAAACAGACCTGTGAATCGGGAACCCTTGAACCACCAATGGAACAACCACTCCTACAGAAATAAACCACTAGCCTATTCAACGAAACGAGAAGAGGCACACCAAACCATCACGATTGGTCACGCCTCATCATTAGATGCCAAGAAGATCCGGGTGAAGGTCGCCATCGAAAACCAGCCCTGCGTGATGGAAGTCGATTCAGGATCGTCCCTCTCGATGGTTTCCTGAATGACCCTTAAACAATTAATTCCCACCGTCCAGCGGCAAGACCTCAAATTCCAAAGAATTATACTCAAGGACTATCAGGGAAATCGAATTCCAGTCGTTGGATCCAGCCAAGTCCGTGTCTCATTCAAAAATCGTACTGCATCCTTACCATTGACCGTAGTTGACAGGGATCGGCCTAGCTTGTTAGGCCTCCACTGGTTCGCTCCACTTGGGATTGAAGTAGCTGGCATTCACCGAACCAACAGCGACGACTGGGAAGAGGCCCTCGTCCAGGAATTCCAGGACGTCTTTGCAGACAAACTAGGTGAGTACAAGGGGACCCCGATATCATTTAACCTTAACCCTGAAGTCGCTCACATCCGCCTTAAGCCTCGTCGAGTTCCATTTGCCCTTAAACCAAAAATTGACGAGCAGCTTGATAAATTAATAGCCCAGGGTATGTTAGAACCAACTGACCATGCTCCCTGGGAAACCCCAATCGTAACACCCATCAAGCCGGATGGATCATTAAGAATTTGTGGGGACTACCGAGCCACCCTGGATCACGCCCTTCAGCAGAACACTTACCCAGTACCGGTGGTACAACACCTTCTCTTTTCCCTGGCGGAAAAGTCTTCGCTAAACTGGATTTAGCACAGGCATACCAACAACTGCCTGTAGATAAAAAAACGGCAGAGGCACAA
>BHEV01035426.1:0-12712 GCA_004319985.1 Emydocephalus ijimae | reverse complement strand
ATGGTATAAATGCCAAGAGCTTGGCTTCCTGCCTTACTTGGCCAACAGAACAGAACCTCCTGCACATTGCGGTTCAGGTACTTGCTAATCCAGTTCAAGATAATTATCTCAGAGAACCCCAGCTGGAGAGGCTGAGCTCACTCCAGATTGTGATTAAAGCATAAGCTTTCACCTTCCTTTCTGCCAAGAAGATCCAATTACATGCTGAGGTGAATAAACCATAGAGGTGGGCAAGTGAAAAAAAAAATCATTAATATATCCAGTTGAGCGCTTGCCTAAAAAGCAACAGCAGGGTTTTTCATAAGATTTTTTGTGAGAATTAAATTTGATTAACAGCATATCTTTGTATAAGGAGGGCTGGTTGGACTGGGCACGTATTACTGATGGATGATGGATTTAAAGTCATTGCTGCCACTTAATTTCAAAATAAATGCCAGTGCAATCAGATTATAATCAAATGCAGCAGCTTTGCACTCCAGGTAAAGATCAAAAATAGAATAGAAAACAAGGGTACTTGAGATGGGTTGTAAAAAGGTCCAATAAACACACATTCAGTAAGTTCAGCTGAAGAGGGACAATCAAAATGCAGGCTGCAGAAATTGTTTTTATCTATTCTGTAGTTGCTAGTGAAGAACTATGCTTTTTATTCTTATATTTTCCCCTTTTCTCTTTTAATTATTACATCTTATATTCATTTTTAAAAGTTGTTTTGAGTTTCTAAAGTAAAGTAGAATATAATATTCTTAATTTAAAGAAGCAATTTGTCAGGCTAATTCTGATACTAAAAAGATTATGACAGAATAATAAACTAATCCAGTGTATATTAATTATACTGTGTTACAAAAAGGTGGCTTTTGAAACAGATTTATTCAACCAGGTGCTCTCCAAATAGTAAAATGTGGTTGCAGCTTTAAGTGGTCAGTCTCCTGTGTTTATGAATAACTTCAAGGAGAAAAGGGAAGGTCCATGCATCAAGAAGTTAAATAAAAAATAGTGGAGCATCTTTTTCCATATTATTCTTTTAGCCTGTCATTTTTAAATCCAGTTTCAAATCAGTCTCAGCCGTGTAAAACTAAATTGCTCTTCCATAGCATCCTTTAAATTTGATCTGTTATGCCAGACATTCTTAAAGTTAACTTCTGGGTCCATGGTCTACAAATATCCTTCAGCAAATCCACTGTTAAATTATTTTGCTCTATTCTCTATTTGTAAATCAAATCTAAATGTTCTCCTTTAATTGTACTCTTTTGTTCCTTCTGTTTTCCTCTAGATCTTTCAAAATATTTTTTAGATATTTTTTTCCTTTGGAGGAAAAGTTGAATTGCCTCTTCATTGGCATGACAATCAGCATATTTTTTTTTATAAGACCGTGAAAAATACTCTAGACCTTGAAAACAAACCGCTCAGATAAGCCCTCACAAGCAAGCAAGTATAATAAATAGGGAGCCTTTATGAGTCATGAGTTAGCTGGAAAAACGAAAGAGAATCCAATCAATTAAATGATGTTTGAAACTGATAATAGAGTTGAATGTGGTTTGAAAGCAAAAGGTTTTTTGTTTGTCAAATGATGACTCAAAAGATCAAAAGTTTATAAGAATTTACTGTAAGGCCATTGTACTCTCATAACTGGCTGCCTTGACAGATTTCATAAGAGATGCAATTTTGGTTTTCATATTGTAAATGAATGTTTCTGTGCAAAATATAGAACCATAATATACAAGCATTGGAAGTATCCTGTTGGAAATCTAGGCTAGGACAAAATTGTTTAGTTTGTGACTTTTGTCTTGTATGTGTGAAAAGCAGGTGTGCTTTTATGATTTTTTAATGTCAGTTCCAACCAGAGAAAGTAATCCATCTAATTCATTTGTATAATCTGGACTCCATTCATTTAGTGTAAAGGTCTTCAAACTTGGCAAGTTTAAGATTTGTGGACTTCAATTCCCAGAATTCCTGAGCTAACATGACTAGAGAAGGAATTATGGGAATTGAAGTCCACAAGTCTTCAAGCTGTCAAGTTTGAAGACCCCTGAGTTGTTCAAAGTTACAATGGCACTGAAAAAAGTTACCTATGAACATTTTTCATACTTATGACTGTTTCAGCATCCCTATGGTCACATGATCCAAATTCAGATGCTTGACAACTGTATTTGACAGTTGCTGTGTCCTGGGTTCATGACAGTTGTCAAGCAAAGCCAACAAGGAAACTAGATTTACTTAACAACCATTGCTACTAACTTAACAACAGCGTGCCAGTAATGTCATAAAATAGGGCAAAACTCACTTATCAATTGTCTTGTTCAGCAACAGGAATTTTAGGCTCGATTTTGATCATACACCTACCTATATAATATTATGTCAATATTTTCAATATAACCCTAACCTATAATTTCTAGCTCTTTAGTTAGAAATATTTTGTGTAGTATGTGAGAGCACAAACAAGAGGGTACTCTTGTTATGCTTTTAAAAAGAAAATATTGTAAAAAATTGTCACAGAAATCTGAATTGGACCAAAACTGAAGTTAGAAACAGTTTTTTATTGGTAAGGTTTTTGGAGGGCAGAGGACTGCAAATGAGATGAGTACAGAGGTGGTATTCAACCAGTTCACACCTACTTGGGCGAACCGGTAGCGGTTATTTGGCATGGGTCACCGAACTGGTGGTGACCCCTGGCTGGCCACGCCCCCAACCCGGTTGCCCGGTCGCTCACTTGCGATCGCTCTTCTAGCTTTCCATTCCCCACGTCCTCTTTCTCCCTGGGAAAAGGAAGAAAGGCATGGATGCTGCAAGTATCGCTTTCTCCTTGTGAGTTAAAGTGTCTGGAGTGAGAAGGAGTGCGGTCTGACAGAGGGGATGGGGGTGGGGGAATCCACTCCAGCCTTGGAGAAATTTAAAGGAGTTGCTTCCAAAATGCATGTCTGTTAATGCTCTGTGTGTGTGTGTGTGTGTGTGTGTGTGAGTGAGTGAGAGAGAGAGAGAGAGAGAGAGAGAGAGAGAGAGAGAGAGAGAGAGAGAGAAAGAAAGAAAGAAAGAAAGAAAGAAAGAAAGAAAGAAAGAAAGAAAGAAAGAAAGAGGAAGGGAGAGAAAGAAAGAAAAAAAATAGGAAGAGAGAGAGAGGGGAAAAAACTTCTGTGCTATTATTTTTAATTGTTCCATTATTTATCATGTGTTAATTTTTTACACTGCTCCTACACTTAGAGTGATTTTTCTGCCTTTCGTTTGCCCAGGGCCACCACATATTTTTCAGGGTTTCCATGCATTCAATGTCAATAGTCCAGAGCATAAAATACACATGTGTTTAATAAGAGTTGAAAAGGGACCTTGGAGGTCTTCTAGTCCAACCCCCAGCTCAGGCAAGAAAACTCAGGATGTCAAACTCTGAGTAGAAATCCTGGAAAAGGTGTCAGAATAATACTTAGAAGGGACCTTGGGGTGAACCCTATGCCATTTCAGAGAAATGGCTGTCCAGTCTTTTCTCAAAAACTTCCAATGATTGAGCACCCAGAACTTCTGGAGACAGGCAGTTCCACTGGTTAATTGTTCTCACTGTCAGGAAGTTTCTCCTTAATTTGAGGTTGCTTCTCTCTGTTCAGTTTCCATCCATTGCTTCTTGTTTGCATTCTGTTTCTTTGGAAAATACATTGTTGCCCTTTCTTTGTGGCAGCCCCTTAAAAGCCTGTTGCCTATCACACTCTTGAGTAAAGCAGGTGAGCCATTTCCTCCTTTCAGTGGTCCATGAAAGTACATCTATAGTATGCAGATAATAAAGTCAAAAAAAGGTGAACAACATTTTTACAGAATATAGATAAGTTGAGACTGGGTGACAAGGAATGGCTGGGAGGGAAGTGGCCAGGTGAGGCACCCCTTGATGTGAGTGACGTCGAGTTGGCCATGCCCACCCAGTCACATGACCACCAAGCACACCCACCCAGTCACATGACCACCAAGCCACACCTATCCAGTCACATGAATACCAAGCCACGCCCACCAAATAAGCCACGCCCACAGAACCGGTAGTAAAAAAAATTGAATTCCACCACTGGATGAGTACAAGTAAATTTGAGGGAAACTAGATGTCTGCATAGCAAGGCAGAACACCAAAATATATTTCCCAGAACAAAAAGACATAACTATGTTACATAACTATATAGGCATTACAAAAGTAATTCAGTAATTGCTATATATCAAAGGCAAGTTCTATATATGATCATCATTATTCCTTGGATCTTTTTCCTGCTGTATGTAAAAGGCTAGAAATGAAATTACTTTGGATGGCAGTTTCTATCTAAACCTTGCTTTAGAAACAGTATAATTTAGCACTGGCTGTTTATATTTGACTGTGTGAGAACTATCTTTTACATTGCAATATTGCTATTCATTGTTATTTAACTGTGATAAGCCCTTTTGGGGCACGCACTATAGTTTTTAACTATTAAAATGACTGAATACAGTGCCATGAGTCATAGAGGGCTTTTCTCATGCTCTAGGTATTACCTGTATGTAATATATTCTTAAATGTATTTCTATAAATGTTAATCGTGACATGGTTCTTAGAAACTAGAGAATGGTTTCACTCATATTATGTCTTCTCTTGGCAATCATTGTACTAGAAGCCTGGCATCATCAACTCTAGTCTTATAATCTTATAAAATTAAGATTAAGTCACAGGACCATAAAAGTAGGCAGTAGGTAACTGCTAAAATAACTGCTTTTCAACTTCCAATGTAGCAATAATATGTACACAACTATTGTTATTCTATTATTCTATTGGAGAATGTGACTTGGGGGTTGTTTCTAATTTCTGATATTGTGGGGTAATTCCAGGTTGTGTCAGATCTGGAATTACCATGGACTTTGCCAATTTGATGCTTTCCTAAATAAAAGAAATCGTTTTGGAAGATGGACTTTGCTCTTTTCTTTTTAAATGGATTTCATCACTTGGAAGCCTGACACAAAGCTTCTTCCTTTCATCTCAGCCCAAAAGTATATTGTGTGCACTAATGAACAAGGCTGGCAATGCCAGTTCATTGTCCTGTATTTTAGCATTTATTGATTTGATTTTTATCCCACCTTTATTACTTTATAGGTAACTCAAGGTGGTGAACATGCATAATGCAGGTGGTCATCCTGTTTAGTGACTGTTCAAAGTTACAACAGCACTGAAAAAGTGACTTGGGACCATTTTTCACACTTACGACTGTGGCAGCATTTCCACGATCACATGATCAAAAACCAGATGCTTGGCCATTGGCATGTATTTATGACAATTGCACTATCCCAGGCTCACGTGATCGCCGTTTGTAACCTTCCCAGCCAGCTTCTCACAAGCAAAGTTAACGAGGGAAGCCAGGTTCATTTAATGACCACATGATTCACTTAAAGACTGCAGTGATTTGCTTGCAACTATGGCAGGAAAAGTCATATGGGGCAAAACTCACTTAACAACTGCCTTGCATAGCAATGGAAATTTTGGGCTCAGTTGTGATTGTAAATCACTCCACCCTCCTCTAACTGAGGTAGCTTCCATAATCTAGAACAGGAGCCCACTTGTACATAGTTCTCTTAGAATAATATCTGGATAGTAAACTACCAAGTCACCAAAAAGAAAGGCTCAACTGCATCTTATCAATTGGGCCACAACTACTTTATCAACTTAAGAGAAAGAAAGAAAGAAAGAAAGAAAGAAAGAAAGAAAGAAAGAAAGAAAGAAAGAAAGAAAGAAAGAAAAAGAAAGAAAGAAAGAAAGAAAGAAAGAAAGAAAGAAAGAAAGAAAGAAAGAAAGAAAGAAAGAAAGAAAGAAAGAACCACACATACCTCAAGGAAATTTTCTTCTCCTAGTGCTATATAATGAATTATCCCAGGAAGAATAGAACTTTTTTTCCCATATCAGAAACAAATTGAGACAGATTAATCCCAGAAAAATCTAGGAAGGTTGATGTGGAGACCTGCAATTGAAGCCCACCTCCAAACCCAGGCTAGGTTGTTTCTATGCAACCCATAATGACATCCCTATTTTAATACTGCTCCAGTGATATCAGATACAGTATATACCTATAACATTTCTTGACACATTTATGACTTATCTTTATAATTAATACAATGCTTGTTTCAGTTCTATTCTTACATATAACACTATTACTCCAATGCAAATTTCTAGCATTCTCTCACTTCTGCTACGCAGTCATTTTAGCACTTTTCATATACATCAAAAAGAGTAATTTATTTCCATCAAAATCTCTCTGCATTTCCTCCATCTCTTGAATATTAACTGTTCTTTTCTCTCAATACATTCTTTTAGCTATATAAACATTACATTTTTTCTTATCTTCATTGTTTGTGCATTCTCTTACCATATATATTTTTCCCTTACTACCTTTTCCACGTCATCATTTCATCAAACATTCATTTTCATACCCTTTAACACAACTACATGCACTGTCATGTCACTTTACATAATATTTTTCACTCTGTTCCAAAGTTACACATCTACATCTACTTATTCCTTATTTGGGGAGATTACTCTAAATACCAATACTTTTTAAATATACGATTTATGGCATGTAGTATTTTCTCTTCTTGCAGCCTAATTTAGCTAGTTTCTTTTCACTTCCCTTGTCTTCCATGCCTCTTTTTTCTAGGGTCTACAATAAGTTTGTCCTGTGTCACATCTTATTCCTTCTGTAACCTTCACTAATTCCCTAAGCTTTTATCATAAATTGTTTCCTCATACGTTCCTTTCTCATGTGTATAGATGGATAGACTTTTGTTTAAACTAGCTATTGGAACCAAACATTCTTTTGAACAGATATTTTCCATTTTCCATTTCCATTCATAACCTGTATTATTACATAAGCTGAGTGTTTAATAGATAAAAGGCTCAAAAGTATATTTGTTGGGATTCCTAAGCCATTAATACATTTTATAAGAAACTGAAGGAATTTGATTAAACTTGCACTATTTGCAAGGCCTTTGGAATAACTAAAGCATCCTGTTCTTTAAATTTTATTTTGCTTTCCAAATGAGACTAATACAACAAGGGAAAAATATTTTTACTGAATATTAGACAGCTCAGAGAATGCTTAATAATGTTTAGTTGCAATTTTTTTGTTATGAAAATGTAATTCAGAACTTGAACAATTGCCCACATGGTTTCAGCTTGTTCTGTAATTAGCAATTTGATCTGAAATTGACAGGATTCTGAACATGGCTTTATATCAATTATTGCCAAGAATGGCATAAGCATCCAATAAACATGCATAATGGTTGAAATCAAGACGTCAAAAATATTGATTTTTAATGAAAGCCTTGCAAGGCTTTTAAAAAAATGGTTCTGGAAGGATGATGGTCAGTCTAGTGGCTATACTGACCGTTATGTACAGAGATGATTACCTCAGCTTTGAATTTTGTTTTGATATGGTTTGATTTATTTCTTTTTAATGGTCTGTCCTATTGTATTAGTTTGCTCTTTTCACACATTTTTTAAATTGTGAGCTACACAGAGTCTTTGCATGGAGATGGACAGCTATACATTGATAAATAAATAAATCCAATCTTATTTAATGTATGAATAGTGCAATCATCATGGAACAGTTACCCATCCACTCTTTAATTTTTATTTCTTATGGAATAAAAATGTGGAGAAGATTAATTCTTATGGAGAAGATTAATTCTTGCTCTTAAGCTTTTCTTCCTAATTAAAATATGCATCCCCTTTATTTTCTATCGCATTTGTGCATAAATAAGCAAGGATCTGATTCACTGCATTTCTCAGCAACCATCTTCAGTAAATTTGGATCCTGAGATACTGACTACAACAAAAGCCATAACTTATTGTTTCAGGCTGGGGTTTTTTGTTCATTTGTTTGTTTTGCTGCTTTACATTAAGCCAGGTTGATGCAATTGATCCTTCAAGTGTTCTCGAACAAAGTTGAGGTAATGTGAAGTCTGAACATGGTGATCAGTTCCACTTGCCCTTTCTGGATTCTTTCAAAAGACAATGGACCTCTTTTCATGATGTGATGTCCTCCTTTCTCAGACTAAAATAAATTAATGAGAATAACCTGCCATAGTAACTTATGTATGTTGTGGCAGAACCATTCACAAAGTTAATTCATACTTCAAAATAATATCTCTGAGTGCATGTGTTTGTTTGACAATGTAAATATTTCTATAAACTGTGAGTAATGACTATGAAAGAATAGCATAAAAGATTTGTAACCAACTGACACACTGTATGTATATAAAATGGAAGATGGTTTTATGTTTTTATATTTTGTTTGTATATGTTTGTCTTAAAAATAAAAACTTTTATATACAAAAAATAATAATATCTCTGAGTTAACTTCATGACAAAAAGTCCTGTTAGAATTATGAAGAACTAAAAAGATTTCAATAAAAAGTGATTCAAAGCACTGGATGGGAAAAACAAATGTAAAAATGTTAGGATTTAAATATCTACTCCATTCACACGAACTATAGTGTCAGTCATCATAGCATCAGCAGTGGCAAAAAGACATCCTTAACTGATTCAAATAATACTGAATCGATCCATTAAATTCTATTTAATAAGAGCATTTTGCTCAGTGATTTATCTTAAAAACAACAACAATGATTTCTGCAACTCTACTGTTGTAGTCAAATTAATCTGTCTGTGACATAACTGTAATGTAAAATCAAATATAGAAGTCATGACAAGTGTCTGTCTCAAAGTGCATATGTGTGTGTGTGATAGAGAGAGATTCCTATTTGCTTACTTTAGAGTAAGAATTAGGGAATTAAAAACATAATAAGTAAGAAATAAAGGAAATGCTAATGATAAGGATTAATCCTATGATTACATCCTACCCACATTCTCAGTGTATTAAATTTCTATATCATTTATATTGGTTGTATATTGGAAAATCCAATGGCAGCATGAGCACAATATCACTTCATGTCAATATCTAAAATCATAGACAATATTTAAAACAAGTCAATGGCTGGTGGAGTACATAGATTTATTTCCTCTTTTCCCATCATCTCTGGTAAAAGTGGTTTGGCAGGCTTTTAAAACACTACAAAACCTGCAGCTAACAGAACATACACTTTTATATAATTTAAAAAATATCTAGATTCTTTCTGGCCCTAAGATATTCAGATTATTTCTTTTATAAGGCATTGAAAGATATCATAGAAAGAAAAAATATAAGAAGCTTAGTATGCTACTGGATTCTATGAAGGGACACAGTGTTGACTATCTGAAAGTGATTTTCAGATTCTGGAAACAAATGAGAAAGGTTCTGCTTCATGATCTCCCTACAAAATTCTCAGAACTATCTCCAAAAGACATCTAGTGGTATAGATGTCAAATAATTGATACGGATAGACTCCTCTCTGTTTTCCCATGTTTCTATTTTCTTATCAAGTGGAAGGATAAACTAATGAATAGCTCAGGATGCATACTTAAAGGGCTGTGGATCCACCAATACACATTTCCATTTTTGTGAATGTAGTGGCAAAGAAGTTTCTCCATTACTTACAACTTAGGGTCTTTTTTTCTCATTTTGTTTGTAACATTTGGGGACACTCAACCTGTGAGTGACATCATTACATAACAAGCTTTTCTATCTCTGCTCTATTATGATAGATGCTCCTTTCAAGGGTGGAGATGTTTATAACCTGATCAGTCCACACATCATATCACCAAAATTTCCTAAGTACTGCAACAAGGAAAAAAAAACAAATACGGGGAAAAGAGGTATGTACATGGCTGACCTGCTACCTTTGTGACATTTACCTTCAGCTTTAATTCATTGGCTTACATTTTTTGAAGTCTTCTAAGTTATTTGAAGAGAATTTAATCTTATCACATGGGAAAATATGTAGTACAAGCTATCTCCATCAAGTCCTAGACTGTTTGGTCTTCATGGTTTTTAGGTAGCATCATGCAGGCAAAAAAGATAAAAGACATTTCTACCACTGCAAATCAGAAATGTCAACATTTGAAGATAAACTAGATTAATACTCTGTGAAGAACACTGTTACGAATGTGAGTCATCAAACAGCTATTTGGGATGAAAATATATAAATCAGGATAGACATTTTAATACTGTCTCTTTAAGGGAATGCTAAATTTGTAATTGGGTGTGGTTACTCAAATGGCCATAAGATGGAGCCAGAAACCTGGGTTGTTTTAGTCTCAAGAAGTCTCAGTGAAGTGAGTGAGTCTCGTTTTCCTTTTGTTGGAGAATATTGCCGTTCCTCCTAATGACTGTTACTGAACGTTGATGTAAGTCTGTTACTGAACTGTTTTTTGATACTGGACTTTGATATTGGAATTATCCCTGAAATGAACACTGACTGATTTACCTGTGAATGACTTGGACTGCTTGTGTTGGACTGTGCTTAAACATTTATTTAAAGTAAAAACCTACATTATCTGTACAGTGTATCTGTATGCTGTGTGTGTATTATTCAAACAATTCTCTCACTAGGTCTCCCAATATGTGCTCATTCTCCTAATGGGGAATTACCTCAACACTGGTTATGGGCCCAGGCCATATCAGGCTCAGATAACTGAGAGTTAGTGGGAATACACAGTACTGTATACAGACAGCTGTTTACTGTTTAATTGTGGTTTACAATCCTGGTAAAGATGGAACAAGAAACTTCAACAAGTCTGTTAAGTCCTGGGCATGGGCGCAAGGAACGGAGATGAGACATCGAACGGTGACTTCAACTCTTTATTAACAAGAAAGAACAGAGCAAAATACCTGGGCAGCAGCAGCTCTTTTTATAGAGCTGGCTGCCGTCAAAACAACCAATGAACTGAGTCTACCGCTTTCACAAGCATCCAATCAGGGGGTCCTGTTTACAGCCAATCAGACTGGCCAAAAAATGACCAATCACGACTCACTATCTACGGGCCAATGAGAAGTGCAGGATTACAAGCCTGCTGCAAGACGAAGCTGTTGAGGGTTTTATCGCTGTGTTGGCTTAGTCCATAACACCCCTCCCCCCTTGTTTCCATCTGAGGGGTGGGGTGATGTATTCTCGCAAGTAGGCAGGTCACTTCACCTGTCTGCTCGACCTGCGCTGTTCCACCGGGTTCTGTCCTGGTTCTGGTTCTGGTTCCGGTGGGCTGCTAGCTGGGTTGGATGGCGAAGATTGTGGCCCTGGGCTGCTTTCCTTGCTTACATCAGCGCTGTCTTCCGGGTTCCCTGAATCCGCTTCCATCGCGGTGCTGTCACATGGCAAGGCCGCTCCCTGGCTCGGTTCTCCTTCGGATGGTGAGTATCCCCTGGTTGGTTGTGTGGGCTGTTGGGTTTCGATTATCATTTCTTCTTCGTCCTCCTCAATGTTCCTTCCCCCCCCCCCCAGCTAGAGGTTCTGGTGCTAATCTGGAACGGAGTTGGTCTATGTGGCGTTTCCACATCTTACCGTCTGCCATTTGTAGGCGATAGGATCAGGGTCCTGTAAGTTGCATTATTGTCGCGGGGACCCACAATGGGTTGCCCGAGAAGTTTTTTTGCAAACACAACGTCCCCTTCCTGGAATGCCCGACACTTGCTGCTGGATCCTGGGGGTTGTTCTGGCATGTAGTTTGGGTGGAGGCGATGGAGATGCGAGCGAAGTTTCCGGCCCATCAGGAGTTCAGCTGGGGTTTTGTTCTTGGTGCTGTTTGGGGTTATGTGTTGGAGAAGAAGCATTCAGTTTATTTTGTTGTCAATGTCGCCGTGGTCGATTTTGTGCAGGGTCTGTTTTACAAATTGAACCATTCGCTCAGCCCTACCATTGGCCACAGGGTGAGCTGGTGATGTTAAAGCATGGCGGATGCCCTGATCTGCCAGGTATTGTTCGAATGGCAGGGCAGTGTATTGGGGGCCATTATCTGAGACCAGGACATCGGGAAGTCCATGGGTAGCGAATAGTTTATTCAGTTTTTTAGTGACTGCGTCTGTGGTGGTGCTTGTCATCTTGTGGACTTCGAGCCAGTTTGAATAGGCATCCACTGTGAGGAGGAAAGTGTGTCCTCTTGTGGGTCCCGCAAAATCGATGTGCATACAGGACCAAGGACCTTGAGGCATTTCCCACTGAGTTGGGGGAGTCTTTGGAGGAACGGAGCGAGTCTCCTGGCATTTACTGCATTTTGCTACCCAGGTCTCTATCTGTTTATCTAAACCAGGCCACCATGCGTAACTCCTGGCTAATGCCTTCATCCGCACGATGCCTGGATGTTCATTGTGCAGCATTTTCAATACCCTATATTGCAATTTCTCTGGGACTATGACTCTGTCTCCCCACACTATGCAGACTTTCTGGGAGAATAGTTCTGTTTGATGATTCCTAAATGGCTTGAACGTGTCATTGGTTGCACTGACCGGCCAACCCCATTCTACCCAGCTGAGGACTCGTGCCAAAACAGGGTCCTTTTTTGTCTCTAAGGCGATGTCTCGAGCGGTTAGTGGCGGCAATTTGAGGGTTTCGATTTGCAATATGGTTACGGTTGGAGCAGGGTCCTCTATAATGTCTGGTAGTGGAGAGCGGCTCAAAGCGTCAGTGTGGGGAATGGTTTTCCCCGGGCGGTGTTGCAATTGGAAATCGTAGGCGGCTAAAAATTCTGACCAACGTGTCATTCTTGGCGATAAGATATGGGGAGTAGCGGCTTGTGGTCTGTAATTATGGTAAAGGGTCTCCCATATACATATTCATGGAAATGTTTAATTGCGGATACAAT
>BHEV01035425.1:0-27277 GCA_004319985.1 Emydocephalus ijimae | reverse complement strand
GTATTCAAATTTTCGTTGTCGCTAATGTTTTCAGCATCTCCTTGAGGCGAGGTCACCCCCATCCCCGATCCTTCTTCACGTATTGCCTCTGCGCAGTCATTACTTCCGCTAAAGCTTTCTGCCGTTTCAAATTCATCTTCCTCGGTATCTCCTCCCCCCTCAGTTTGGAAGTCAGGGGACTTGGAGATCCCTGACTGTAGCCTTGAACGCAGCTGATCAATATGGCACTTCCATATTCTATCGTCGCGACATTTCACATGGTACGATCTGGGGCCGGTTACTTGGACCACAGTTGCCTCAACCCACAATGGATCGCCCGAAAAGTTCCTCGTGAAAACCAAGTCGCCTACCTGGAAGTTACGGCATCTCCCGCTGGATCCATGTGTTTTTTCAGGTTCATACGATGGGTGCAGACAGTCGAGATGAGACCGGAGCTTCCGCCCCATCAATAACTCGGCGGGAGTTTTGTTGGTGACGCTGTGCGGAGTGATATGCTGCAAAAGGAGTATCCGGTTAATCTTGTCTTCGATATTGCCATAGTCCATTTTATGCAAGGTTTTCTTGACGAATTGTACCATGCGCTCGGCCCTTCCATTGGCCACAGGATGCACCTGCGAAGTCAGTGCATGCGAATACCGCGGTCCGCCAGGTACTGTTCAAAGGACAGTGTGGTAAATTGGGGCCCATTGTCGGATACCAGAACGTCTGGTAATCTGTGTGTTGTAAATAGTCTGTCTAGTTTCCTGATGACGGATTCCGTTGTTGTATTTCTCATCTCATGGATTTCAAGCCAGTTCGAGTAGGCATCCACCATTAATAAGAATGTGTGGCCTTTGGTAGGTCCCGCAAAGTCCAGATGAATACGGGACCATGACCCTCTCGGTTTTTCCCATTCAGTCGGTGTTGCTTTTGGAGGGGCGTTGCTTACTTCCTGGCATTTGTGACAAGCTTTTACCCATGTCTCGATCTGCTTGTCGATGCCCGGCCACCACGCGTAGCTTTGTGTGAGGGCTTTCATGTGCACGATGCCGGGGTGGCCATCGTGCAGGTTCTTAGTATCGCTCGTCGTAACTGCTCTGGAACAACGACTCTATCACCCCAGATAATGCAGCCCTTCTGGGAAAACAGTTCCGTTTGTCGATTCTTGAATGGGACGTAGTCATCAGGTTTCTGGTCCAATGGCTATCCGCGCTCGACCCAACTGAGAACTCGTGCTAGAATGGGGTCGCGTTTCGTTTCCATCATGATAGCTCGGGCTGTTAGTGGTGGTGTTTGAAGTGTCTCGATCTGCAGTGTTGTAACTGTCGGAGCGGGGTCATCAATGGTCTCTGGAAGTGGTGCACGGCTCAATGCGTCGGCGTGGGGAATGGCCTTCCCCGGGCGGTGTTGCAACTTGTAATTATATGCAGCCAAGAATTCTGACCAGCGAGTCATTCTGGGAGATAATATATAAGGGGTTGGCCTATCTCCCGCTATTATTCCCAGCAAAGGTTTGTGGTCAGTCACTACAGTAAAGGCTCGGCCATACACATATTCATGAAATCTCTTAACAGCAGACACAATAGCAAGGGCCTCTTTATCAATTTGACTGTAATTGCGTTCTGCTTTTGATAGCGTCTTTGAGAAATAGGCAATAGGGGCTTCACTGCCGTTTGGCAAAATGTGGCTCATAATGGCGCCCACTCCGAATGGTGATGCATCACACGTGATCGTTAAAGGCAAAGTCTTGTTATACTGCATCAAAACAGCATCAGAAGTCAATAAATTTTTCACATGTCGAAATGCCTGCTCCTCTCTGTGTCCCCAGACCCAGGTTGCTTTTTTGTCCAACAAACGATGTAGAGGTTTGGCTACGGTTGCTTTGTGAGGCAGGAAAACGTTATAAAAATTGATAAGGACTAGAAAGCCTGGAGGTTGGCCTTATTTCGGGGTTTTGGGGTGTTTTTGATTGCCCTAAGTTTGCTATCGGTGGGGTGAATGCCTTGACTATCAATTAAAGATCCTAAAAATTCTACACGATCCGTACATAGTTGACACTTGTTTTTTTTAACTTTGATACCTGAGTCTTTAAATCTCTGGAGAACCAACCCCAGGCAATCCCTTAGTATTTTCCGAGTCGGGGCAGCAATGAACACATCANAACGATCGTTTGGGCCTCTGCCGTTTTTTTGTCTACAGGCAGTTGTTGGTATGCCTGGGCTAAGTCTAGTTTAGCGAAGACTTTTCCGCCCCCCCAGGGAATGGAGGAGGTGTTGCACCACTGGTGCCGGATAAGCGTTTTGTTGAAGGGCATGGTTCAGGGTGGCTCGATAGTCCCCACAAATTCTTATCGATCCATCCGGCTTGATGGGTGTTACGATTGGGGTTTCCCAGGGAGACACCTTTGATCGGTTGTTTCTAACACACCCTGAGCTATTAATTTATCAAGCTGCTCGTCAATCTTTGGTTTAAGGGCAAATGGAACTCGACGAGGCTTAAGGCGGATGGGAGCTATTTCGGGATTGAGGTTAAATGATATCGGGGTCCCTTTGAACTCGCCTAATTTTTCTGCAAAGACGTCCTGGAATTCTTGGACGAGGTCCTCTTCCCAGTCGCTGCTGCAGATTTGGTGAATGCCGGCTACTTCAATTCCGAGTGGAGCGAACCATTGGAGGCCTAACAGACTAGGCCGATCCCTGTCGATTACAGTCAGGGGTAGGAATGCTGTACGGTTCTTAAACGATACCTGGACTCGGCTGGATCCAACGACTGGAATTCGATTTCCCTGATAGTCTTTGAGTATGAGTCTTTGGAATCTGAGGTCTTGCCGCCGGACAGTAGGGATGAGCTGCTTGAGGGTCTTCCAGGAAACCATCGAGAGGGACGATCCTGAATCGACTTCCATCAGGCAGGGCTGGTTTTCGATGGCCACTTTCACTCGGATCTTCTTGGCATCAAGAGATGAGGCGTGACCGATCGTGATCGTTTGGTGAGCCTCTTCTCGCTTCGTTGAGTGGTTTAGGGTTTTGTTTCTGTAGGAGTGGTTGTTCCATTGGTGGTTCATGGGTTCTTGCTTTACAGGATGGATTCCTGTCGGTTGGCGATAGTTAGTCCCCCTCTAGGGCTGGCTGGGTCCAAGCTTGCTTCTGCAGACCCGTCCGATATGGCCTCTTTTCCCGCACACATGGCAGAGCGTGTCGAGGAATTTGCATTCTGATCGGGGGTGGCTTGCCCCACAACCAGCGCATTGGTACTGCGATCTCTGGTGTTGGTCTCGTTCGGACCAAAGTTGGTGGACCTCTTCTTCATCACTTTCTGATGACGATTCGAGGTCCTCGTGGTGGGCTGTCATCAGCTGTCCTTCTGACTGAGGTGAAATTTTGCGGGCGAGTTGGCGAAGTAGGGCGTGAGTGCGGCGCATTCGGGCAGCCGACTTCCTGGTTGCTTCTGCTGCAATAGCCTCAGCGATGGCATCTGTAAGGCTAATGTCGCCTTTTGCCATCAGCTTACTCTGTGTGTTTGGAGCATCTAATCCCAGAACTATTCGGTCTCTCTGGGCTTCTTCTAGGTCGGCAAACCCGCATAGGCCTCCCAGATTCCGGAGATCCGCTATGAAATCAGCAACACTTTCGCCCTTCCGCTGACTTCTCTGGTAAAATTCATGCCTTCTAACGAGCGTTGGCACGGTCGGTGCATAGTGGGCCCTCAGCAGGGGTTCGAGGACGTCCCAGTCCATAGACTTTACTTCTGCCGGTTTCGCTAGTGCCTTGGCCATCTTGAATACGGTTGCACCGCAATGAGTTAGGAATACCGCCCGTTTCTTTCCGGTAGTGGCATCCTTCAAATTGTTGGTCTCCAGAAACATCTGGAAGCGATCCATATATGAGTCCCAGTCTTCTTGCGTCGGGTCGAATGGAGTGGGTGGTATGACGCCGCCGGACATGGTTCCGCCGTTGTGAGTTTCAGCCACGTGCTCTGTTATCGTTCTTCGTCGTTCAGTCAGCTCTGACATCTCCAAATCCCATCCTCGTCGCCAGTGTTAAGTTCTGCGCATGGGCGCTAAGAATGGAGACGAGCCGGTGACAGTGAACTTCAAAACTCTTTATTAACATGGTGTAACAGCTCAACTCTATGGCCGCAATGGCCCCTTTTATACAGGCAAGCTCTTGAGTATTTAACCAATAAAACACAGGGAGCGCTAGCTCCGTTAACCAATGGGATAGGCTCGTTAATAGTCAATCAGATTCTCCTGAACGGACCAATCCGATGTCGCTATTATCGGCCAATCAGAAGTGCAGGGCCAGAACCCTGCACTTTACTTCAAGCTCTTAATAATCTTTATTCAAGCACTTTTATTAATTCACAACAGTTAGAATGACACTTCAACAATTCAACAACAGTATTTTGTTATTAATGCCATTCAACTGAGAGTTCCTGCCAATTCTTTTTAAGTCAGACTGAGATCTACATATAGATTCAGATATATCTTCTTTCACCTCTGTATTTTCTTAACTCGTTAGAGCCAATCAGTTGCATCAAGCTGCACTCTTCTTTACTCATGGGAAGCAACCTGTTGCTTGTGGGTTCCAAAACGCTCCTTTGGTTGTGCCAGGCTCCTTGTCAATCTTTTTTTTAAAGGGGAAAATAAAATGTTTCAGCCTGTAGGGTCATTTTTGTTTAATGTTCCACAAAACAATAAAATATGCTACTTATAAGAAATAAAAAGCTGACAATTATTGGTTTTTAAAAAAACCTATTTTAACATATAAAGGTAGGCCACAAGGTAACTAGGGTATAATGAGAGGAACCAGAGGTGGAATTCAGCAGGTTCTGATCAGTTCTGGAGAACTGGTAGCAGAAATTTTGAGTAGTTTGGAGAACTGGCAAATACCACCTCTGACTGGCCCTGTCCCCATCAGTTCTCTGCCTCCTGAGTCCCAGCTGATCAGCTGGGTCTTCATTGGTTGCCCTGTGTAGGAGAATGGAGCTGGAAAGCAGGTTAGTGATGTGGGGAGGGAATAGAGATTTTGCAGTTTCCTTCCTCTGCCACGTCCATCAAGCCATGCCCTCCAAGACACGCCCACAGAGCCAGTAGTAACATATTTTGAATCCCACTACCGCGAATACCCTCATCTGGCAAATAGCTTGAAACCGGAACTTGTGCACTGCTTTTCATTTAAAAAGGCTTGATATAATTACAATAAAATTCAAACTATTCAAACAATGTTAAAACAATGGAAGTGTATTAAATTAGAATAAATAAAACAATAAAACAGGAAATATAAGCAGTATTATTATTAATAAAAGTATTATTCCCTGCTGGAACAATAATAACAGAGTCTTCAAAAGCCTGGGAAATAAATATGTATTTGCCTGGTAGAAGAAAATAAATGAATGAAGCACCAGTGATGAGGAGTTTCCCAAGTCAAGAGGTAACCCTAACTCTAACCCTAAAACTCTAACCCAGACCATGAAATCAACTCTACAGGAAGAAGAGTAAGATTACTTTTGTGGAAAGTCGCTATAATAACAGAGTCTTGCAGGTCTGATTATGTTGCATTTCTTCCCCTTCTGCTTGTTTGAGATTATAGATATAACTTATTTTCCTTCAGACGATAGGCACAATTGGTGCGCTTATGCATGCCCCCTGCAGACCTCTTAGGAAAGGGGTGAGGTCAACAGTAGACAGTCTAAGGTTAAAGTTAAAGTTTTTGGTGTCACTTTTTATCAGAACTGCCTCCTCACACCTGCTATTCAGCACCAGTCTGAACCCTGGGGAGAGGCGAGTGCTGGGGAAAAGGAAGGGAAAGTTACAAAAGTGAAGGTGGCTCTCCGAGACAGTGTTCCAAGGTCACTTTATGATGACAAGAATTCAGCTGTGAGCCATACTACAATCAAAGTGGCCATTTCAAAAGCATCTTCTTGGAGATTGGTTGGATGATTGGGGGGGAGGGCAGCAATGGTAATATTACACTACTAACTGGAGCATACAAAACATTTGCTAGACCGATACTCAAATACAGTTCATCAGTCTGGAACCCACATTACATATCTGATATTAACACAGTTGAGAAAGTCCAGAAATATTTCACAAGAAGAGTTCTCCACTCCTCTACTTGTTGCAAAATACTTTATGCCACCAGACTCGAAATTCTAGACCTAGAAAACCTAGAACTATGCCGCCTTCGGTCCGATCTAAGTATAGCATATAAAATCATACATTTCAATGTCTTACCTGTCAATGAATACTTCAGCTTCAACCATAACAACACAAGAGCAAACAATAGATACAAACTCAAGGTTAATCGCACCAAATTTGATTGCAGGAAATACGACTTCAGCAACAGAGTGATCAATGTCTGGAATACTCTACCCGACCCTGTGGTTTCTTCCCCAAACCACAAAAACTTTAACCTTAGACTGCCTACTATTGACCTCACCCGTTTCCTAAGAGGTCTGAAGGGAAGCGTGCATAAGCGCACCAATGTGCCTACCGTCCCTGTCCTATTGTTTCTTTTATTTTTCTTATATGTACCCATGTATTCATAACTATGTTTTTACTTATACCTGTTATCTTGTAAGCAATTGACAAATCAAATAAATAAATAAATAAATGGAAAGTGCCGAATGAGGAAAGGTTTTCACTCAGGGAATTGGCACACAAATTTCAGTTCTGACTTTGCTTGGCTGCAGTTCACTTGACTTCTCATAAAGCTGTTCCTTTTGCAACAAATGGAGCCCAGGATCGTTTTTACTTCGAAGTTCAAGCTGAAGCAGGGCTGACAGCTTTGCTGGTTGTTTGTTGTTGTTGGAGTTTGTCAGGTTGACCATCTTGGTCCTTTTCCTTTTCCTTCGTTTGCCTCTGATTTTTATCAATCGTTTCTATTATGCTCTGTTTTTTTTTCTACAATTGATCAGCTGGATTATTTTTGGATATAGGTTTAATAGGCATTTCATAAAAGCTCTTAGTCATGTTCAGAATAACTGAATAAAAAAATCAAATCCACCAGCAGTATCTGAGAAGGAAGGCAATGACAGAAGTAGCACCACACTGGTATGATGCAATCTCCTCTCTTTTTGGCCATACTTTGCGACATTATACACATATATAAAAGGGGTGAAGAAAGCAATGGATTGTTCACCTCGACAACTTGAAAGGTGATTAAAATCTTTATCCCAGAGAACTAGCTTCACTTATCCAATGACCAGGACAGTGAAAGGTGTCAGGAATGAAAATTAAATCAGGGGAATCAACCAACCACTTTCTTTAAAGTGATGACAATATCTCCTGGACAGGTTTTTGATCTCAACATAATTTTATGCTTATTCAACAATTAGAGCAGTGGTGTCAGACTCGATTTCATTGAGGGCCATATCAGGGTTGTGTTTGACCTCAGATGGGTCTTGGCCATGGGGGCATGGCCAGCATGACATCACTTGGACTGGGGAGTTCCTATGGTGGCCTGAGTGCTCTGCCAGCAAAAACGGGCTCCCAAGCTCCATTTTTGGCTGTGTTGGTCTTCTGCAACCCTCTGCCAGTGAAAACAGAGCTTGGGTGACCATACACAGGGCCTTGCAAACTCCATTTTTGGCTGGGATGGCCTCCTGAAACCCTCTCCAAGAGAAAATGGAGCTTGGGAGGCACCCCAGGCTAGTCCTTCACTGTTTCCAGGGCGGCCCTGCAGGCCAGATCCCCATGGGCCAGATCTGGCTCCCAGGCCTTGAGTTTGATACCCCTGGATTAAAGGATCACTTATTAATAAGACCATCTGCTTGTACCCAAGGAACCCTTAAACAGTGTATATCCTATGCTTCTTTTATCCCCATTGCCCTTGTCTATTGCACACTGCAGGTGTTCTTACCCTGCTATTATCTATATACCTGTAAGTCTGCCAAATTAGCCAATAGCTGAGAGTGGAATACGTCTGCCAAATTTACTTGATAAGCTAATCAGCATTCATTCGCCCTTCCTTAGGCATGACAGTTGCTTACTTTAATCCTTCCCTCGGCTCCTTTCTGTCTGTGATTTCATAAACAACAAAAGGAGAAACAACAGTTTAAACAGAAATTTTCAAAAGTTTTGAGGACCCCATTCTACTGATCTTTGGATTTTTCCTTGTCACTTTGTGTATGTATCACCGGCAAGCTCACTGGATCAACTCTATGTGGAATTATGACTTCCTTGCCTCCTAGTGGTGTATTATTGCCACAAGTGACATGTTTTCCACCACTGGTAATAAATCTGGTTTGGTATAAATCTTTTGTTTGGAAGTGTTGTATGCTGACTGACTTAGCATTACATTATTCATTATCTCTGGGCTTGGTTGAAGAAAACATGAGCTACAAGCAAGGGCATGGCAGGAGTCAATCCTGTTGTAAAACCAAAGCCCAAAGATACCAGAAAAAATGCACATTCCTAGCAGCCAGAATCTTTGAAAATTGACAGTGCATTTCAGCTCTTTGGCAACCAGAGATGTACAACAAAAGGGAAGTATCAGCTTGCAAAAGTAGACTATTCCCCAGAATTCTTTAAGGAAAAAATTGCTGGGGAGCAAACGGAAAAATTAAAAATTAAAATGATTGTTCATATTATTCATAAAGTTACATATAAGTTTTTACCTATCGGTTTGGAGGAAAATCATCCCAGGAAGCAAAGGGTTAATAGGTCATCAGGAGATCACACAGCTTTCCAGATATTTGCAGCCTTCTATTTCCAGCACTTTCAGCCACCATGACTAATGGCAAGGAATGCTGGGGGGATAGGGTGATGGGGGAGGGGTTAAGGGTCTTTGGAAGATTTGATTTAACCTGACCATTGTAGATAGTCCTCCAACGTTCCACCTCTCTGTTAATTGCAATTTCCATATAAGCTCAAAAACTGGTCTTGTAATAATTGTACCATGTATTGTCTTCATTCTCCGGTTCTATAGGGCCCCACCCCTTTCAAAGTTCTGATCATCTTTTTGCATTCCAGTTCAACCACCCTCACAGAAAGCAAGCCCATCCTGTTTTTGATCCATGGTTAGGAATTGTTTCATACATTCAACAAGGTCCTTGAACTTGGTAATTACAGGAATGGGCTTGACTGAATTGTTTGTGGTCCACCAACACCTCCCTTTGCTTCAGGCCCAGAGACTTCCTAACAAGTTCTATTATTTAGTCATTTAATTCATTAATTAAAGCAGCACATGAGGATAATCCAACCTCTGAGGTCTCTCATACCATATGGTCTCTAACAAAGGAAAACAGAATGCAAATCTATTCAGCCCTCATGAGGGAACAACCCAAAATCTCAAGAAAAAAAAAAGAAAACCAAATTTGCAGACCCCCCCACACACATAATATCTTATTTATAGTTTTCTATATATGTGTATGTCATACATCATAAGATATACAGTGCTATACTAAATTAAAGTCTTATCATTCAATGACATTCTAAACTAAATGAGCCAATAGGCTTTTAAAAACTAGACCTGAGAATGTATTAAAAATATACAGGAAGAAAGCTATGCAACATTACAAATATGCATAGATTACCACAGTGTATATGAATGTCATAGGTGTCCAAAACAAACACATATATTACAAAAGACACACATACATATATAATGAAAAAAATCTGTGATTTCAAAATACATATTGCAAAAAATAAATGAGAGAACTAGGAAAAAGTACTAATCTATATATAGTACTATATTGTCAATTTTTGTGGAAGGTTAGTACAAAATTATAGTAAATTTAATATTTGTAATCCTTAACCTGGTACTGGTTCATCTCAATGTTTCTTCTCTGAAAATTCTATGGTTACCAAATCCAATCCAGAAACACAAATCTTTTATCATATATATACATATGGATCTTTGGTTATTCGGGTTTTCTCCTGCGTAAGATTGGAAGTATCTAGGCAACGTTTCGATGAAGTCTCAGAGTGAGAAGCAAAGAGCTGAAGACACAAGCCTGAAGATGTTGAATGAGACTTCATCGAAACGTTGCCTAGATACTTCCAATCTTACGCGAGAGAAAACTCAAATAACCAAAGATCCATATATGTGTGTGTGTGTGTGTGTGTGTGTATGTATATGTATGTATGTATGTATATGGTATTCAGTTTTGTTTAGGCATTTTCCCACGTCATTATAGTTGTGCTTTTAAAGTTGTAGCAACTATGTTGTCTCTGTATTGTGTGTACACAATACAGAAGCCTGATGATGGCAGATGAGATTCTGCCAAAAAATTGCTACAACTTTAAAAGCACAACTATAATGACATGGGAAAATACCCAAACAAAATTGAATACCATATATATCAGCCTCATCTTTCTTCAGGCTTGCAAAGAAGTCTGGGAAAAAAACAGAACTGTTTCTATCTATCTATCCATTGATCGATCGATCGATCAATCGATTGACTGATCAATCAATCGATAGAAACAGTTCTGTCTTTTCCCCAGACTTCTTTGCAAGCCTGAAGAAAGATGAGGCTGATTTAGTGGGTCAACTCATTAAAAGGAAGATTTTTTTTATGGTAGCATGGAAGCTTGAAAAAAGATGTGACTGCTTTAAAGAAGTGCTAAGGAAATAAATTGCACTCTCACACATGCCAAAGCACCTCTTAGGAATCATTCTTGAAGCACACATATCCCTAATAAAAATAAAACATTTATATGCAGGCAAAACACTTGTATTTTCCATCTTGGATAAATAAATATCAGTAGCACAAAAAAAATATCAGCAAGTCACACAGAGAAAATTTCTATGTCTGGTATAATTTGCAATATTTCACACTTTGGATTTTCCATATTTTGGATATCTAAACTTAACTTGTAGCATTCTACACTTGATTATTTGTGTGCTTTTTGTTTAAGACATTGTTGGTTGAAGTCAGGTGATGTCCAACTAGAATTAAACAAAACAAAGGCAAAATAAATGTGATGAGTTGCTAATTTGTGAATTGTGAGTATTACTGCATGATGTATTTCAGGGGTGCTTTGTAAGCCACGAAGCCCCTGTCCAATCTCTCTACTTGAAGTCCTGAAGTCCTGTATCCTCTTGAAGGCTCCATAGAGCTGCTTCCAGACCTCCTAAATTGTCTGTCTATGCTTTACTTCAGGGGCAATCCTTTTAAATATGCATGCACAAAAACATTTATAAATTAGTGCAAATTATTTCCCTTCAATAAACTTGCATTTAAAGGCTTTCTCCAAAGCAAAGCTTTAGATTTCAGCCTCAGAATCCTGCCCTGAAGCATTATGCTCTGCTTTATGGAAATTCCCAGAGGTAAGTATTTAAAAGATCATTGGTCACTCATCACTTTTTTTTTTTGGTCTTTATAAACATAAAACTAAAAGAACAGAAAGTCAAGATGATGTAAATGCAGCATGTTTCATGTGGCTCTAAGGCTATGTTGTCTTGTTGCAGCTGTCTTATCTTGAGTTTGTGAGTGGTGCTCCAGATTTGCCTTAGCTTGCTTTTTGCATTCACTCTTGCTTATACAGTCCAAGTTAGTGGGATTCCTTTAGAGATTCTTACATGGTCTTTGGGTTTTAAAAGCGCCCTGTGGAATTCATGTCTGATTTATGGATGAGAGGCAAATCCTTTCAGCAACTTGTCAAGCAATCAACCCAACACCTTGTTTTCTTAGATATCTTAGATGTAAAAAATTGATATGAAAGTCTTTGAATGGCAGTAGGTCTGTAGTCTTGAGTCACACAGATTATGTCAGCAGTGAATGTATAACAAACAGAACCATAAAGGGTCTGTTATAGGTAAGCTTCATAAAAAGTTGTTATAAGATAACATATTCAAACCAGCTGTGTGTATATGTGTACTAGTACATTCACACACACACCAACATTAAAGTATGATCCCAAAAGTGAATTATAAAATAAGAGAAGTGAAGCAGAATTACAACAATATCTGAAGCAAATAGACAATAAAAATCTTTTCTTCCACCTCAAGCACAAAATTCGCAAGTGATTTCCAAGTGGAAAAAAATTATTGGATGCTCAGATATAGCCATTTCAAACTTCCACATACAACAGATAAAGGAAATGGCCCTTCTGTTGCCCTCATCAATGCTGCTTTCCTTGATAAAATGACTTGGTAAGTTTCAGAAATAGACCAAGATTTCAAGCACCAAATGCTCTACCAATATTTTTGGAATACCCTTTCTAGAAATTATCACAATACAGCATAATGCAGTGGTATTTAATGACATATGCAGATATTTCTATATGTAATTGAACTCTAACTCCCAGATTGTCGTATCTCACTTAATGAGAATAGCCAGGAGTTGTAATTCAGAGATATGTCATTACCTTATCAAGCAAATGTCATCATAGTAATATGTATCCATGGATGGATGGATGGTAGATGAATGATGGTTGGATGGATGGATGGATGGATGGATGGGTACTATAGATCAATGGTAACAAATTGATCAGTTCATTGACCCTTTAATGAATTTTCAGATTGCTCATTAACCCTAAACTTTTTTTAGATGAAAGTAATTTAATGAATTCTACTTTAATTAATAGTACAGTAAATATTATTAATAATAATAGAGTGCAGAAGAAACAATATATCATATATTCTGCTCATCCAAGAAGACTCCACAAATGATTACAAACAACAACAACAATATAACATAGTTACCAAAATGATTCACTGCAACATCTGTAAAAAATATGATATGTCAGTAACAAAAGGTGGGAACACAGAATTGAAACAGTAGCAAAAATGAGCAAGTTAAAATATTGTGAGATTACCAACCACAAATGCAAAAATCTTGGTTGATTACAAACCAGATTTAACTGATGAAAAGAAGAAAGTATGGATATAGATAATTAATGTGGCAATACCAGGGGAAAGTGCAATAGAACACCAAGAATTGGAGAATATCATGAAGTATCAAGATCTGAAAACTGAAGTTGAAAGATTATGGTATAAACTGGAGATGGGGGGGGGGTCCCAGTGGTTATGGACACATTGGGTGCCATGTCAAAAAATATTGAACAGCACATAGAAAAAATGCACATTGACAAAATTTCTCTCTATCAGTCATAGAAGGCCACACCGCTTGGATTAATATATAATCTGGGCCAATACATTATGACATCCTAAGTTCTTGGGAAGAACGTGATGCATATGAAGACCAATATCACTAAAGAACTGGCAACTGTGTTTCTCTGTGATAGTCACATCAATCCCTGAAGATTGATATTGGCCATTTTGGGGACTCTGTGATAGATGATAGATAGATGGATGGATGGATGGATGGATGGATGGATAGATAGATAGATAGATAGATAGATAGATAGATAGATAGATAGATAGATAGATAGATAGATAGATATTTCTGTTGGATAATTGCTTTACTAGGACTAATTTAAATTACACAAAGGAATACTTTTAGTTCTTTAGAATTCTTTTATCAAGCAAAACATTACAAAAAGCAGAAAATGTGTATAAGACAAAAGGGCCAAAGTTTACATTAGACATTTTAACAAATGCCAGTTCAAAGTCAGTCTCAAGATGGAGATTGTATACTGAATATATTATATAATACATTTTTCAGGCCATTTATGGACTGTTTTCAGGCCATTTTTCAGGCCGTTTTGGGGGCATTTTCAGGCCTTTTTCAGGCTATTTTTCAGGTTGTTTTCAGGCCATTTTCAGGCTGTTTTCAGGCCATTTTTCAGGCTGTTTTCAGGAAATTTTAGGCCATTTGGAGGCCGTTTTCAGGCTGCTTTTGGCCATTTCTCAGGCCATTTTCCAGGCTGTTTTCAGGTCATTTTGCAGACTGTTTTCAGACTGTTTTGGAGACATTTCTCAGGCTATTTTCCAGGCTGTTTTCAGGTCATTTTGCAGACTGCTTTCAGACTGTTTTCAAGCCCAAAACAGCCCAAAAAACGGCCTGAAAAAGTCCTGAAAATGGACTGTTTTTTGGCCGATTTTCAGGCCATTTTCCGGTGCTCCAGCGCTCATGAAGACCAGCTGTCCAGCACTCATGTGCATACCAGGAACCAGAAGAGCAGCTCGCAATGGCGTGCATGCCCACTGAGAAGGCTCTGCATGCCACCTCTGGCACGCGTGCTATAGGTTCGCCATCACAGCACCATGCCATGCTCTGTCTGCTCCCATTCCTCTAGGAAAGCTACCTCTATCCATTTCTTTCTGCTAAGTCTCAAAAGTAATATTTCCTTACTTGAAATGCCTGAAGTAATGCTGCCTGTTCTACTTGCCATGCTTCATTGATTGTATGCAAACATGCCAATCGATTGCTGTCTGCTCAGGTCAGGATGCCCCATTCTCTTTTCCCTTACAAATTTGGTGGTAGAACACTGTAAACCTGAGCCTGACTTGTTTGCAGATTTACTGATGAAACAATAAGAAGATAGACTTGACTTTTGATTTTTACAAATTAATTAAGGAATAGTGGAACCAGATATCATGGACCTGTCTTTGTTCTTTTTTTTTAATGTGTTGACATTGGCTACCCTTCTGTCATTTTTTTCTTCTTAGCTTGAATGATAAGGAAAATGGGAATATGGAGGCAGGACTGATAAGAGTCATTCTGCCAATCAGGGCCATGGTGAATGCAGCGTGGAAAGAATATCAAGCTATCACCAAGCCAAATTTGAGGAATGGGTCAAATCCCAGAAATACATGGGAGACTAGCAGCACTGCTGAGCCTGGAAACCTATTGTATTTCTATCTGATGTAGGAAGCCAGGAACTTTCAACCAAAGTTTGTTGAAATATTTTTTTTAGAAAGGGAAGGGTCCTTCAAACTACCATTTTTCTTTTGTTTTCTTTTTTTTTAATGAGAAGATACAGTTAAGAACTCTACTTTGGTGACATATTTTTTCTTCTCTAAGGCTGACTTGATCCTGAAAAGTAGTTCCTCTGTTCTTGCCCTGAGGGTGTCTAAGGCTGAGACCTTGGGAAGGAAGTAATATTTCCCAAGCCTGGCATATTTCAAACGGAATAAATTGATGAATATTTCTCCCTCACATAGGTTCTCTTTCTTTGTAGAATGCTATAAACTAAAAAAATAAACAGTGGATGCAGATCGGACACTAAATACAGGCTATTGAAACCCTCAAGCTGAAATGTCATCCAGATATTATGTTTCATAGACAGAAGTTCACCCTGGCCTAAGTCATATTGTCTGCAGGTCAAGACAAGCTCACCAAATGCCCAAGGTGTTTGTCAATTTAGCATGCCATGCTTTGTCATCCAGATTTCATCAACAAAACTGATGCTTGGATGTTCTTTGTGGAATAGAAACCAAAAGCAACTCAAGGAAATAAATGATTTCTTTGAGAATGTAGGGACAGCTGGAACTCATTCTCTAAATAGGTCAGCCATGCTATCCAACATTACTCCACATAATGCTGAGGAGAAGGATGTTAAAACTAATTTTTAAGCATGAATACCACAGACTGAGTAAATTGACAGCACCACCTTACCCATTCAAATTATCTTCATAATTGAAGCTATTTACCATGTCTATTGCAATATCAGAAATAATAATGGTGTACAGAGACAGAAGGGGAAAAACACGATAATTTAAATTAAAAAAATAGTATAGTAAGAAACCTAGTGAATTTTACATAATAATCCTAAAGTCTTCAGATCTTGAATATGTTTAAAGTTTGACTTGAATGTAAAAGCCCCTAAGGATGAATGAATGAACTATGTTTCCCAACATTTAAATATTCAAAATTAATGATCAGGTCATCTCTTTCTAGTTATTATGTGAAATCATTGTTCCAGAGTTTAATTGCTTCTGAACTTCCTAGCCATACATTCCATAGAGTAATTAACAGATATTTTACTTCTTCCAAACAACCTATTTTAGTATTACACAAAATAGACCGGCATGTAATTAGCTAAATATTTTCAGGCAAATGGGACTACCTTTCTAGTTCTTCCCATGTTCTGTATATAGTTATAAGAATTTACAGATCAAACCAGTCATGCAAATGTCTTACTAGAACAATAAGTCAGAGAAAGAAATTTCATGTCAATCAGAAATGATTCAAGAGTGAGTCATCCATCAATAAGCAGGTTGAAAGCTATGAGTCTAAGTAAGAGAGAGTTCATTCTGAGGAGCACAAGATCAAATTAAGCAAAAATGTGTATTAATTTGTATGCTTTTATCATTACTTTGGGTAAATGAAGACCTGTTTAGGGTTACTGTTTATCTTTTATTGTATTCTTTTCGTCTGCCGTGGTTTTCTGGAAACAAATCCCTTAATAAAACTTTAATATCAAGCAAAACATTTAAACCAATTAAAATTTCATTTAAAAATCTGAAATGATGAAACAAGAAAAAAAAAAACTCAGTGACAACCAATCAAAAAGTTCCACACCCATACATCAGCAGCTTGAGCAATTAACCATACCAACTTCTGGTCAAATCATACCACCTTCCATGTAAACTGATATTCCTACTGATAATATTTTCCATAACTTTAGTACATGTATAATCATAAATACAATTACAGATATATAGCTCTTTTTAAATAGAATATACAAACAATGCTGCAATAAAAGCAAATTCATGGGTAGAAGTGTCCTAAAGAATCACAAAATAAGGACACATTGGATATATGATCTAAATGAACTTGGTTTGATTAGCAACAATTAGTTCCTCAATCTCTTTAGTCTCTGTATATAATTACTAATGCTGGCACCACCACCACCAATACCTCAAAGTGAAAGCATCAATAAGAACAAAATGAATTGTCCATTCTAAACTGTAAAAAGATGGGGATTTCTCAAATGCAACTGCGGGCTAGAGTTAGCATACACTCATAAAGTGAAAAGGTACTAAAACTATGGCCTATTTAAGGAAACATCAGTTTGACACTATGGTTAGCAATGTTTTTCTCCAATTTGCACATCATTAGTCAAAATTCAATTTATATCATGAGTTTAGGTCAAGCAGGATTAATTATTTTTTTCAGGTTTAAAAGATCTGAATTGATTTATGAAAAAAGCTAACATGCTAATTCAGAATAAAATATCTACACTAACAGATGAACACACCGTGTAGGTCTTTGTAGGTCTTCTAGCCCAACCCTCCATCCTACACCATTTCTGACAAATGGCAATCCAGTCTCTTCTTGAAAGCTTCCAGTGATGAAGCTCCCACAACTTCTGAAGGCAAGCTGTTCCACTGGTTGATTGTTCTCACTGTCAGAAAATTTCTCCTTATTTTTAGGTTGAATCTCTTCTTGATCAGTTTTCATCCATTATTCCTTGTCTGGCCTTCGGGTGCACTAAAAGCAAACAATGCATATTTTTGCTATCAGTAATACCCATAACTAGAAATGGATCGACAACAATCTTGATAAGCAAATTATTGCTTCAGATTCCTTAACCTGTTCTTTCTTAGGAAATAGTGATAATCAGATGATATATGGAGCAAGCTATGCTGTTGTACAAATGAATGTACTGCAACCCTTAGTGAAAAAATTCTGCTAAGATTCCACTAAGATGGTCTTTGATCTTACAAATATAGTTGTTGTCATCTGAACCATTTATACATTTTTATGAGAAAGGCAAACTGATGTACAATAAATAGCTTATTTGAACACCCTCCCCCCATACTCCAATATATTAATTGCAACCAGAAAATCAGGGTCTGATATGGGTAGGGAAGCCAATGAAGTAATCTTCATAATTATGCAAAAGCTTCATTAAATCTTCATTTAAAAGAATGAAATGATAGAGGAAATGAAATGACAGAAAGGGTAGATAAATGATGGAAGCATAAAAAAGTGTAGAAAAATAAAATGGGGGAAAATCTAGGATAAATCAAAGTACTGCTTTTCAAAGTAGTATGTCAAGGATTAAAGCTGGTTTGGGATTACAAAAGATTGAGGATCCTTGCTTTAGCTCTTTCCAAAATAAGCTATATAGAGTTTTGTATTTCAGATCCTCTGACTCAGTGTGAAATTTGCAATCATTTAAAATTGCTCAGTGTATTCAGAGCAACTATCCAAGCCTTCATATAGCTTTTCTTCATTGTAGCCTTCAGCAGATTGCCTGTCATGCATAAACCAGCTGGAAGTGAAGCTGACTTTAAAAACTTTTCTTGTATTTCAACTCTTTCCTGAACTTTCCTGCACTTTGCACGATGGCCAGGAGTTCTATCCAAGCTGCAATTGATATAGCCTCCATTCGATGGATTCCCATTTCTTTTCCCTTTCCACCATGCTAGGAAAGTAAGCACCAGGTGGCTTCTCTTTTGTGGGTGTGTTTTTTGAGGACTGGTGAAAAAAAAAGAAAATATGGCCTTTTGACAGTTTTTCCAGTCATTGGGCTGCAAAGTTGACAAATCCAGAAATTATGCTGATACCTTTTTACTCTAATCATACATTTTATTTGCATAAAGGACAACTAGAGTGTGTAAAAGCAAGCACAAATTAATTGAAAGCCGTAATCTGCACTGGCAATACTAGCTTCCTTTTGCCAGTATCATTCGGGCAATCTTTACAATCTTAGAGTTGTGTTGAATTGCAGTCTATAATCTGAAATTACGATAATGTATCTGTAGATTTAAAAGTGATGCAATTGCTCCCAATTTACAGCGTTTTATTAATATAACCAATATACAATGTGAAAGAAAACTGGTGGAAGTTCCGTTTTATAGCAGAACAATTTTATTTTAAAACCAGAATATTCAGCCTCAGAATACAAAAATAACCATGAAAAGATATGCATAAATAATAGTCAAGAGGGCAATGAAAAAATGGTGAAAAATCTACAAACTGCTTTAGACCTTCAACACAGCATTTTCACTTCTTATCTATTAAGACTGCTGGCTGGGAGTCTTGGGGATTTTAGTCCGGGCACACAGGAAAAGTACCAGATTGGATAAGACTGATATAAATCATGACCATCTCTACTGAGAATTTAACTTGTATGAAACCATGTTAAAATGATAAATATTTTTATTGACATGGCATTGGACAGTGTATTTCTTGGGTGTTATAAATTGTCATATATCCTCTGGGAGAATTAACTTACAGCTGAATGAATAAATATTTTCCTCTGTTGTACATGCAGCAGTATTTTATTTTTTTATAGCATCTCATTTCACAGTGACGAGAAGTTTCAGAGATGCTGAGAATAGCCAATAGCTCCCTCAGAAAGTGATCACTGGAGATTAGGGGTGTTTCCAAAGTTTCCAAAATGCTAGGTTTATATTACAGAGCATAAAATGAAAGTTTACATTCCAGCAGACACTGCTCCTCGTCAGATGATTGAGGACAGTCATAATCTTATAGGATTTTTTAGGGGGAGAAAAGTAACTTCTCTCTCTTTCCATTTCCAGCATAATTTGTTTAAAATAGGCAGGTTTGTGATTTCCACTTGGCCAAGTTTCCTTGGCCAAGTAACAAAAAGAATGAATCATTTGCTAATCATATAATTTTCAGAATACGCCTGGGAGAGATCTGGCCAAATCACTTGTGTTGGGGAAAAAAGTGGGAGCAATTGGAAAGCCGATACACACTCATGGAGATCAGCTGTCCCTTGATCATATCTTAAAGAGACATTCCTTTCATTCATCAAAACTGTATTTACAGGCACCTTTACTTCATAGAATTGGAAAAGAGCCATTCTGCCTAATCCCAAACTTGATTAATACAATAATTATCTTTTCATAAATTACTCATCTATTATGACGACTGTTCTTGGCCTACTGGCACTCTTTCTCTTCCCCACAAGGACAGTAGAATTCACCTTTGCTTTACCCTCAGGGAGTGCTTTCTGTGTTCATGCACCAAAAAAAGAGAACCTGCATACATAATCAAGAGAAGGCATGTTTCATCCACGGACTGGACAGAAAGACTTAAAGAAGGTATGTGGCAATAACTATAGCATGCCAAAATTTCCTAAGACTTTCTGCTTCCAAATAGTTTCACTAATTGTGATTTTACAAGCGTCCTTTTCATATCTATAGTATGGAGAGGGCAAGACAGCTCAGCTGAGCAAATTGCTTTAGTCATTACATTGATATAAAACTGACTATATACCTCAGTTTGTATACATTTTCCTATTGGTTTCTCTCATGAGCAGGGGTAACCAATCAACTGACAGTTACTCGAGTTTAATACAGAATTCAGATACAGAAGTCTAGGTTTGTTATTTATTGCCAATTGCTTTATGAATATACTGTACATAAAGTACAAGAAAAGTAAAGTATAAGCCACATCAAATGTATTTTCCAATTAAATTCAAGGCACTGTGTTTGGGTTTTTACTGAAAAGCAGAGGTCTCCAAACTTGGCAACTTTAAGTCCTGTGGACTTCAACCCCCAGAATTCTGGGGGTTGAAGTCCACAAAATCTTAAAAGTTGCCAAGTTTGGGGACCCCTGCTGAAAAGGAGCATTCACTGATTTGGTTCACTTATGTGCAAAATCCTAATGTGGATCTATATATATAAAAGTGAAATGCATCATCACAAAATCTCCAGAACCGTAAAGTCTACAAACTTGAAATTTGGCATGTATGTTCCTCTTGGCTTCTAGGTGCTCACTAAGAAAGGAGTTTTCAAAATGACCATCAGAGCATTTAGAGTATTTCCTATATTATTATTAACATGCTCTGATGCTAAAGAGTTCTACTCCTCTTCCCCACCTCAAAAGAAATCTGTTCCAAATGCAAAACACAAGAAGAGAAGAGGAGTTTCAGTTTTAGTTTCACAGCACCAAGCAGCTTTAGTACAGAACAGTTGAGCTAAGCCATGCCCAGGATCCTTGCTGTTTCCTTCTTGCTCACATAGCAAATACTGTTTCAGTTTCCAAACAGCCTTCAACTCTCTCACACACTGACAGAACACTAGCCAGATGAATACCAATGGATGCTTGTAGGCAGAGGCAGAATCCCCCCCTTATTTTCCTCCCCAAAAACTAAGCCCAACCACATAGTTTCGTAGCAAAGCACAGGTATCGAGCTAGTCTTTATTAAACCATTCTTCATGGCATAGCATAAGGTCTTAACATTTGGGAGCCAGTTACAAAATCTATGTCATGCCCCTGTCAGAGTCTGAATCTGAGGAGGAGGATGAACAGCTGACAGGGAATGGGAATGTGGCTCCGTTGGTGGTGGAGGAAGCTGGGGAAGGGCAAAGTCTGGCTGGGCAGAGCAGGGAGAGATAGAACAAGGGAGAGGGAGTTCAGAGGAAGACCTAGGCCCAGAGCTGATATTCATCAGGTTCTGACCGGTAGCGGAAATTTTGAGTAGTTCAGAGAACTAGCAAATACCACCTCTGACTTGAGTTTTTACAGTAACCTTCCCCTGCCATGCCCACCAAGCCACGCCCATAGAACAGATACTACAAAAATTTGAATCCCACCACTGCCCAGACCCATCCTAGAGCACTCAGGGAGGAATGGAGAAGAGAGCAACATGGGGGAGGAAAGGGCCCTGATTCCCTTCATTAGCCACACCTTGGATAAAAGTTTATAAGAACTGAATGCTGACTGCAGCAGCTGCTGGGAGCAAACGTGTCTTTATCCTATGTTGTCATTGCTTATCTGTGTTCCTGGTGTCTTCCCAACTGTGTGAGTTTTGCCATGCCTTCATGTCTGGAATTCTTGCTCCTGCCCAGCCAAACTAATTACCTCAGTTTGGTTTGATTGGACTTAAAGTTACAGTTTGTGTTGACCATGTTTTGGATTTAATTCTCTGCAGTCAAAGGCTGTTCATGAGAAAGTTTTTCTCCAGCCAGAGAGTAACCTGGACATTGGGGGCAAAGTTGGAGCTGATAAAGGGATTCTTATTGATATATCTGACTGTGTTGCCTTCATGCCACACCCCAGGTAATCACAATCTAAGCCATAAAACAATCATCAATTTGGAAGAAAGACAAACAGAACACTATAATAGACAGGAATATGTTTTGGGGTATTTTACTTAAATAGGTGTTATGGGTGATATTCACAACTGACTTGCCACAATCAGTGGCCAGATACAAAGTACCAATTTAAAAGAATTGTGAGGTTGCATTAAGGATATTCACACTGAAATCTTAATTTATTGTAGATTCCTTTACTGGATAAATATTTATAAGCAAAGATCAGTGGGGCATCCACTTAATATTTTTTATATCTGAAAGATGCTCTCAGTCTTTTAGAAGATTCTGGAGACTGGTGCTTTGCTTTGAAGCATGAGAATTTTTTTGAACATTTTATTTACAATTAAGATCATCTGGTAAAAATGTTAAAACTAGGGTTCGGGCAAAGGATGCAATGGAGGTATTTATGGACACCTGTGCAATCAGCAAGAACCCAAGTTTAGCCAGTTGTGTAAACCTGGGAAATATGAAATAACTATGTCATTGCATAATGTACAGACAGATGGGTCATCAAGTTCAATGCTACTTGCACCCACGGAAGTAATTTTATAGCTGTAGTCTAAAAATCACATTTAAGCTGCCTAATTAAAGAAGGGCCTTCTACTAATACATCAACCACCATAAATTCAAAACTTCAACAGAGATTATGCTTCAAGTGCCACCACTCCCAGTAGGGTGTTCTTTTTTCATCAACAATATATGTTTGTCTCTCCTCATCTGCATGAGATCCAACATTAGACTCATGCTATTTCAGTCCATAAAAACCCTGAAATAATGTAGTAATTCTTCCAAGATGACTGAGAATTGCTTTGTTGTTCTGTCTGTACTTTATTTATGTTCTGTAAATTAGCTTTGTATGTGTATGTATGTGTTTGTGCCTTCAAGTCAGTCTTGACTCCTAGACACTGTCTGGACATGTCCATGCAGTTTTGGTATGGAGAAGGGCAACAACTGACATTTTTTGCTTCTCAGTCATGAATTATAACATGTTCCTCCTCCTTATGCTCATAAGGACAAAATAAAATATGAAATTATGATTGCTTTTAATTTGCTGCTACAGTCTTATCATAGTTGCCATAGATGCCAAGATGGCTCTGAGATTCAGTCAACCCCTCTATTTCACTGGAATACAACGTTTAAAGCATGGACACATTGAAACAGTATTCATTTCCAGAGAATGTGAAGAAACTAACAAAAAGTGACTGCCAGCCTTATCTAATATTGGGCAATGATCAGGCTTTCTAAGTATGGTGGGTTTTGCATAAATCGTTATCATCAGGATTTCAAAATACAGTCTCAACACCATTCCCAGAATTCTTGGGAAATGCAGGAGTTTGTGCCAAACACTTTTGGAGAACATAAGGTTGGGAAATACTGGTTTTTATCATGACAACTACTTCTTAGGCAGGTATTTTTTAGAAAAAGCAAGACATGCAAATGTTTGCCACCCTGGATTAGCTGCCAAACAGGTATGGCATGATTATAAATAGCTGACATTATTATAGGCAAGAGTCATAAGTTTTAGCATTAGCATCTTCCCCATTACAAAGGGATGATTAATATAACATTGTCATATTGCCATATTTCCTGAGAGCAGAGTGAGGTGATGAGTACGACTTGTCGTCTTAAAGTCCAGAGATTGATTTTTGAATTAGGTAATCTTATAAAGGGGTATAGGGGCTCTGGGGAGAGGTAGTACCTTTGATCGATTCTCGTCATGCTGCTCCCTACCTAGTAGGTTGGACGGTCATCACTGGTCCTCACCCATCCCTAAATCTCTCATGTGCTGGCTCCAAGCGCCATACCCCGGTAAACCGCTTCAGCTAGCGGGCTAAACCACATGAGGGGATGATGTTGACACTGCATCATTGGGCGGAAGAACCACTTCGGTGGTCAACGGCCAGGGCGGATGAGACTTGACACAAGTTCAACGGCCATGTGTCCGGGGCCAAGGCGATTCCTCAAGTTACGAGGACTTTCGGCTGTGGCTAACGGTCTGGAGAGGGTTGGGCACCGCCAGATCTTCTTGCCCAAGATACGCCATGTTGAAGACAACTACCATCAACCCCATACCGGCTCGGTCGTCGCCCGGGGACAGAGACGGATGGAGAAGCGTGGTGGTTAAATCTTCGCAGGCGCCCCAACGACCTCAAAAGAGGTCACGGGATAGGTGAGGTGAGAGAGAGAATCTTATAAAGCTGGCTACACTTTCCTGAAATGCCGATGTAACTAATGAAATGCAAACTAAGATTGCATTTAAAAGATCCACTTTTCTCTGAATATGTAGTGTGTGGAAAACCTGCATTTGCAACTGTGAGCTTTTATCAGTGTTGAGCTGGTAAAGCTATTCACTAGTCAATAAATGCTGGAAATTAGAGTATTGTTTGGGATTACGCTACTGAGAATGATATCATAAAAATCCCTACTATTCTGTGCAAGAATAGTGAAACCAATGGGAGAACTTAAGTACAACTGTCTTTAATGCAGTTTTCAGTAACGGTACTGAATCCTTTGGGTTTTTTTCCACATTGTTGCTGTTATGTCCTGAGCATGGGCGCAAGGAATGGAGACAAGGCATCAAACTGTGACTTCAACTCTTTATTAGTAACTTCAGAACAGAGCAAAATGCTTGGGCAGCAGCAGCTCTTTTATAGAGCTGGCTGCTGTCACAACAACCAATGATTTGAGTTTACCATTCTAACAGGCATCCAATCAGAGATGACCCGCTGTCAGCCAATCAGATCAGCCAGAAACGACCAATCACGACTCGCTATTCACGGGCCAATGAGAAGTGCAGGATAATGAGCCTGCTGTTAACGTAAAATTATTAGGGTTGTTAATGAATGCGTCAGCTTAGTCCTTAACACCCCTCCCCCCTAGGTTCCGTCTGAGGGGTGGGGTGATGTATTCTCGTAAGTAGGCAGGTTACTTCACCTGTCTGCTTGATTTGCGCTGTTCCACCAGTTTCTGTCCTGGCTCTGGTTCCGGTGAGCTGCTTGCTGAGTTGGATGGTGAAAATGGTCCCGCTGTTCCATTGGATGGCTCGGGGCTGTCCTCTCCGCTCTCGCCAATGCTGTCATCCGGGTTCCCTGGATCTGTTTCCATCACGGTGCTGCTACGCGGCGAGTCAATCACCCGGATTGGTTCTCCTTCTGGAGGTGAGTATCCCATGGTTGGTTGTGTAGACTGCTGAGTTCCAATTGTTAAGTCATCTGTTATTTCTTTTTCGGCCCCCTTGATGTCCCTTCCCCCGCCCCGGTTTGAGATTCAGGGGATGAGATGGGATTAGGTGCTAGTCTGGATCGAAGCTGGTCTATGTGGCGCTTCCACATTTTTCCATCAGCAGTTTGTAGATGGTAGGATCGGGGCCCCGTAAGTTGCGTTATGGTAGCGGGGACCCACAATGGGTCACCCGAGAGGTTTTTTGCAAAAACAGAGTCGCCGACCTGGAATGTACGACATTTGCTGCTGGACCCCAGGGGTTGTTCTGGTGTGTAGGCAGGGTGAAGATGATCAAGATGTGAGCGAAGTTTTTGGCACATCAGGAGTTCGGCCGGGGTTCTGTTTGTGGTGCTGCTTGGAGTGATATGTTGGAGGAGAAGCATCCTGGTTATCTTGTCATCAATGTCTCCCTGTTCCATCTTGTGTAAAGTTTTCTTTACAAATTGGACCATTCGCTCAGCCCTGCCGTTGGCTGCAGGGTGAGCTGGCGATGTTAAGGCATGGCGGATGCCCCGGTCTGCTAGATACTGTTCGAATGCCAGGGCAGTGAATTGAGGGCCATTATCGGAGACCAGGACATCTGGCAATCCGTGGGTAGCGAATAGCTTATTCAGTTTTTTAATGACCGCTTCCGTGGTGGTGCTTTTCATTTTATGGACCTCGAGCCAGTTGGAATAGGCATCCACGGTTAGAAGGAAAGTGTGTCCTTTTGTGGGTCCCGCAAAATTGATGTGGATGTGGGACCAGGGACCATGAGGTGTTTCCCACTGAGTTGGGGGTGTTTTGGGAGGAGCAGCGTGAGTCTCCTGGCACTTGCTGCATGTAGCTACCCAGGCTTCTATCTGCTTATCTATACCTGGCCACCACACATAACTCCTTGCCAATGCCTTCATCTGCACGATGCCTGGATGTCCATCATGCAACATTTTAAAAACTTGATGTTGTAATTTCCCCGGGATGACGACTCTGTCTCCCCACAAGATGCAGCCCTTTTGAGAGAATAGTTCTGTCTGTCGGTTTCTGAATGGCTTGAAGGTGTCGTTGGGTTCGTTGTCAGGCCAACCTCGTTCCACCCAGCTGAGGACTTGTGCCAAGGAAGGATCCTTCTTTGTTTCTGAGGTGATGTTTCATGCGGTCAGCGGTGGTGACTGAAGAGTCTCGATTTGCAATACAGCTAGGGTTGGAGCTGGGTCATCTATGACTTCTGGTAGCGGAGAACGGCTCAAGGCGTCAGTGTGGGGAATGGCTTTCCCCAGACAGTGTTGCAATTGGTAGTCGTATGCGGCTAAAAACTCTGACCAACGTGTCATTCTTGGTGATAAGATGTGGGGAGTTGGTTTGTCTCCCGCTAAAATGCCGAGTAACGGCTTGTGGTCTGTAATTATGGCAAAGGGTCTTCCATAGACATACTCATGGAAACGTTTAATTGCAGACACAATGGCGAGAGCCTCTTTATCAAGTTGGCTATAGTTCCTTTCAGTCTTAGACAAAGTTCTCGAAAAAAATGCAGNCTTGTTGAAATGCTCGTTCTTCACACTGTCCTCAGACCCAGGAAGCCTTTTTGTCGAGAAGTCTATGTAGGGGCTCGGCTACGGTTGCCTTCTGGGGCAAGAAGATGTTATAAAAGTTAATGAGTCCCAGGAAGGCTTGGAGGTCTGTCTTATTTCTAGGTCTTGGGGCATTTTTGATTGCACTTAGGTTTTTTTTGGTAGGGTGGATTCCTTGTCTGTCGAGAAGGTATCCAAGGAACTCCACTCTCTCCGTACAAAGTTGACACTTGTCTTTTTTTACTTTCAGGCCGGCGTCCTTAAATTTTTGGAGAACCATTCTGAGTCATTTTTCTAATAATTCTCTAGTAGGGGCAGCTATTAAGACGTCATCAAAATAAGGCACGGCCCCTTTTATGCCTTGTAATAGTCTCTCCATCAGACTTTGGAAAAAGCCTGGTGCCACGCTTATNCTATTGCACTTAAAGGCACCTCTGTGTGTGACTATAGTCTGGGCTTCTGCAGTCTTCGCATCTACGGGTAGCTGTTGGTACACCTGAGCTAAGTCCAATTTCGCAAATATTTTTCCACCACCCAGGAGTGAAGAAGGTGTTGGACCACTGGTACCGGGTAAGTGCTCTGCTGAAGCGCGTGATTTAGGGTGGCCCGGTAATTCCCACAAATTCTTAATGATCCATCTGGCTTTATGGGTGTTAC
>BHEV01035424.1:0-10528 GCA_004319985.1 Emydocephalus ijimae | reverse complement strand
TTGACCTCCTCTTCCTCACTGTCTGAGGATGACTCGAGGTCTTCGTGGTGGGTGGTGGTAGCGTGCTTCTCAGCGGCGAGTAGGCTATCGTTAGCAAGTTGGTGAAGCGGTGCATTCGCTCGGCGCTTTCGAGCGGCTGACTTCCTGGTTGCTTCTGCAGCAGTAGCGTCGGCGATGACATCTGTAAGGCTGATGTCTCCTTTCGCCATCAGTTTACTCTGCATGTTTGGTGCATTTAGTCCCAGAACTATACGGTCTCTTAGGGCTTCCTCGAGGTTTGCAAAACCACAAAGGCCTCCTAGGTTCCAGAGGTTGGCTACGAAATTCCCAACGCTCTCGTCCTTCCATTGGTCCCTCTGGTAAAACTCGTGTCTTCATATCAGTGTAGGTACTGCGGGTGCGTAATGGGCCCGGAGGATTGGGGCGAGGGTATCCCAATCCACGGTCTTCACTTCCGCCGGTTTTGCCAGTGCTTTAGCCATTTTGAAAGCGGCGGGACCTCAATGAGTCAGGAACACCGCTCGTTTCTTGCCAGGCATAGCATCTTTTAAATTGTTGGTCTCCAGGAACATCTGGAAGCGATCTATATACGAGTCCCAGTTTTCAGTTGCTGGGTCGAATGGAGCAGGTGGTATGGCGCCGCTGGTCATCTTGCCGTTTGTTGCGTGCGCTCTTCACCCACGTGCTCTGTCTTGTTAGATGTGTACTTAGTCAGCTCTATCGTCTCCGCATCCCATCCTCGTCGCCAGTGTTAAGTCCTGAGCATGGGCGCAAGGAACGGAGACGAGACATCATATGGTGACTTCAACTCTTTATTATAAAATAAGAACAGAGCAAATACTTGGGCAGCAGCAGCTCTTTTATAGAGCTGGCTGCTGTCAAAACAACCAATAGTTTGAGTTTACTGCTTTCACAAGCGTCCAATCAGAGGGGCCCGTTAACAGCCAATCAGACTGGCCAAAAACGACCAATCACGACTCACTATTTGTGGGCCAATGAGAAGTGCCCGATTACAAGCCTGCTGTAAAGTAAAGCTGTTTAGGGTTGTATCGCTGCGTTGGCTTAGTCCATAACATTTTGGGGTCCTTAAAAAGAAGTAGATCTTCCATGTTAGACTGTCAGAACTAGGGCAGGTAAATTTCATGGTGCTTCCCACCATAGAACATAGAATCATAGAGTTGGAAGGGACCCTGAAGGCCTTCTAGTCCAACCCCCTGGACTAGAGACCCTAGCAAGAGACCCTATACTAGTCTAGACACATGGCTGCCCAGTTTCTTCTTGAAAATGGTGATGAAGCAGCCACAATTTCTGGAGGCAAACCATTCCATTAATTAATTATCCTCCCTGTCAGGAAATTTCTCCTTAGTTCTAGATTGATTCTCTCCTTGGTTAGTTTCCAATCATTGCTTCTTATCTGTCCTTCTGGTGCTTTGGGGAATAGGTTGACCCTCTCTTCCCATTTTGTCCCAGCTTTGAAAGATGATGGAAGATTGTTGTACCCAGGAGACATTGGCACAGAGGTATCTTAGCTCAAGCTTCATTTACTAAGAAATTCTAAAATTTTCCATCCTAAGTTGCGGCAGTTGGATTGGACCCAATTTTTTGACCATTTTACAGTGGCTTTTAGTGAATCGTGCAGTTGTTGAGCAAATCCAGCTTTCTCAACTGACTTTGCTTGTCGGAAGGTAGCTGAGAAAGTAGCAGATCATGGTCACGTGACTGCAAGATGCTGCAACCATTGTAAATATAAGCTAGGTTGTTAAGCACTCATTTTGCAATCCTATGACAGCAGGGGTGGAACGAGGGTTATAGCTCACAGGACAGGTTGTAAGTCACTTTTTCTAAGGCCATTGTAGCTTCAAACCATCATTAAAATAAGAGGTGTAAATCGAGAAGTGCCTGTAGTGTAAATCTTTTCATTTCCTTGATTTTTTATCTGTGTGGGTCTTGTGTGTGTGTGCGTGTGTGCATGTGTGTGTGTTCTGTACATTCATTTGCATTCTTGAAACCCCGCGCTTTGATTGGCCAAAGCGCGGGGTGATCTGATTGGTCTAGCGAGCCACGCTGATTGGCCCGCTGAGAATCTCCCATGATTGGTGGAAACGAATCGCGGGAGATTCAAAGTGGTGCCATTGGCCGCGGCCGCTGCGGCTTGAGAATAAAAAGCCGCTGTTTTTCCCTCGGAGCCAGATCGGTTCCAGGGACCAATAAATGAGCTGAAACCCTAGTCACTGACTCCTGGTCTTCTTGCCGCGACGGACATGACACTGGCGACGAAGGTGGGATCCCGAAGCTGAATCCCATTGAGAATGTGTCCGACAGAAGCAAGACCGACGAGATGGCCAGCATCGCTCCGCCCGCGCCTTTTAATCCTGCTAGCGAGGATTGGGAATCATACACGGACAGATTCTTCATGTTCCTCGAATGCAGCAACATGAAGAATGCCACCGGGCCGAAGAAACGAGCCGTCTTCCTGACACACTGCGGGCCCGCAGTATTCAAGATGGCAAAAGCCCTAGCGAAACCCGCTGACATCAAAGAGAGAGACTGGGCCGACCTCGAACCCTTGCTCCGCAACCACTGCACCCCCGTCGTGCCCACCCTCATCAGACGGCACGATTTCTACCGGTGGGACCAGAGACCAGGCGAAAGCATCGGCGATTTTATGGCGGAGTTGCGGAACCTCAGGGGCATGTGCGGATTCTCCGACATGGACAAGGCCCTACGGGACCGCGTCGTGCTCGGACTTCGGGACCCAGTCCTACAGAGTCGGCTGATGGCCAAAGGTGACATCGCCCTTGCAGACGCCATCGCTGAAGCCACCGCAGCCGAGGCCACCAGGAAATCAGCGAATCGCATGCGGAGACAGGACGCCAGAGACCGCACCACGACCACCGACCCAGGACGGGCGACCGAGGCCCAACCGGAAGCAAGTCACCGTGAGACCACCACCCACCATGGCGAATTCCAATCCACCTCCGACACCTCGGACGAGGAGGAGGAAATCCACCGGCTCCAGGCGGGACGCAACCAGCGAAGTCGGCGGGGTCGTAAGTCGGGGACCACATGTGCCGGGTGCGGAGGCAACCACCCTAGATCTGAGTGCTGTTTCTTCGATGCAGTCTGCCGGCACTGCGACAAGAAGGGTCACATCACATGTGTCTGCCGATTGAGGAAGGCCTACAGCCCCAGACGGTGGGACCACAGTGAGCGGAGATGGGACAGCACACCCCCCAGAACCAGAGATCACCCAGCCAACAGCCGATGGGACCGGAGCGGGCGGAACCGACGAGGTGGCGAGAACCGGCGGAAGGAGGAAACCCACCAGACAGTCATCATCGGCCACAGTCATGACCAGACGGTCATCATCGGCCACGCATCAACCACCGACGCCCGAAAAGTCTACATGGAGGTAGGCATCGAAGGCGAGCCATGCAAAATGGAGGTGGACTCCGGGTCCTACCTCTCCATGGTCGCCTGGCAAGAGATCAAATGCTTGGTGCCTACCATCCACAAGAAGGGACTGGAGAACCAGAGACTAATCATCAAAGACTCAGGGAAACCGCATCCCGGTAGTCGGAACCGAACAATTCAAAGTGACATTCAAGGGCCTCACTGCAAAGCTTCCCCTGACAATCGTGGACCGAGACCGACCCAGTCTCTTGGGGCTGCAATGGTTCGCCCCACTCGGCATCGAAGTCATGGGCATCAACCACATTGCCGAGACCGATTGGGAGCAGCAACTGGCACGGGACTTCCAGGAAGTGTTCGACGGCACCCTAGGCAAGTACCAAGGGCCCCCCATCTCCTTCAGCCTAGACCCTAGCATTCCCCCAAAATGCCTAAAACCAAGGCGGGTACCTTTTGCATTCAGGCCAAAAATTGACGAGCAAATTGACAAGCTCGTCAAGCAAGGGGTCCTACAACCAATTGACCACGCCCAGTGGGAGACCCCAATAGTCACCCCAGTCAAGNCAGAAACCGCGGAGGCGCAAACCATAGTCACCCACCAGGGAGCTTTCCGATGTAACCGACTCCAGTTTGGAGTCAGCGTGGTGCCTGGAATTTTCCAGAGCCTCATGGAGAAACTCTTGTAAGGCATCAAGGGGGTGGTGCCCGACTTCGACGACGTGCTGGTGTCGGCAACCAACCAGCGAGAACTAGAGAGTCGGCGAAGGGAGGTGCTAACGAAATTCAAGGAAACTGGGCTAAAAGTGAAGAGGGAAAAGTGCCAACTTTACACAGAGCGGGTCGAGTTCCTGGGGTACCTCCTAGACCGGCACGGCATCCACCCAACCGCAACCAAAATCAGAGCCATTAAGGAGGCCCCCACACCCAGGACTAAAATGGAACTGCAGGCGTTTCTGGGACTGCTTAATTTTTACAATGTTTTCCTGCCCCAAAAGGCGACCGCGGCAGAGCCTTTGCAGAGGCTCTTGGACAAGGCAGCCACCTGGACTTGGGAAAAACGCGAGGAAGCCACCTTCAGGAAAACCAAGGACCTGCTCACCTTGGATGCCGTCCTCATACAATGCAATGAGACCCTACCACTCACCATCACATGCGACGCCTCACCCTTCAGCGTCGGCGCCGTCCTCAGCCACACACTCCCGGATGGAAAAGAAGCACCCATCGCCTTCTTCTCCAGGACACTCACCAAACCAGAGGGGAGCTATAGCCAGCTGGACAAGGAGGCCCTAGCCATCGTCGCAGCAGTGAAGAGGTTCCACGAGTACCTCTACGGCCGGACGTTCACAATCATCACAGACCACAAGCCGTTGCTGGGCATCCTGGCAGGGAATCGGGCCACCCCGAACATCTTATCTCCCAGAATGACAAGGTGGTCTGAATTCCTTGCCGCCTACAGCTCACACACCAACCGGGTAAGACTATCACACACGCAGACGCTTTGAGCCGCTCCCCATTACCCAACCTAGACACCAACCCAGCACCCACAACGAGCAACCTCAGCATAGAGACTCTGCCTGATCTACCCATAACCGCGTCAGACATTGCCCAAGAAACTAATAAAGACAAACGTCTGGCGCGGGTATTACATTGGGTAAAGAAAGGGTGTCCGGAAAAGGACAACGACGAAGCATTCAAAACATTCCGGAACTGGCAAATGGAACTCTCGCTACAAAAAGGGTGTGTACTGTGAGGGGATAGGGTTGTCATCCCGGAAAAACTGAAAGGGAAGGTATTGGATTTGTTACACGAGGGGCACCCGGGCATAGTTAGAATGAAAGCCCTAGCCAGAAGTTACACTTGGTGGCCAGGGATGGATAAGCAAATCGAGGCCTGGGTGGCAAGGTGTCAACGCTGCCAAGAAACCAGACCGAGCCCTCCCGCGGCACCGATCCTGGAATGGGAAACCCCCAGGGGACCTTGGTCTAGGGTCCACATAGACTTTGCCGGCCCCACCAAGGGACATACATTCTTAGTAACCGCAGATGCTTACTCCAACTGGTTGGAGGTAAGCAACATGAAAACCACCACCACAGAGGCCGTGACCAAGGAACTTAGCAAACTATTCGCAACCCACGGCCTCCCGGATGTCATCTTGTCAGACAACGGGCCCCAATTCACCTCGCTAGAATTTGAAAAATTCCTAGCGGAACGGGGCATACGACACGCACTGACAGCTCCGGCACATCCGGCAGCGAACGGAAGGGCGGAACAGATGGTTCAATTCACGAAAAAAACCATCCAAAAAATCGAACACGGGGAAATCCAAGAAAAAATAAATAAAATGCTTTTTATACAACAGATAACCCCGAACACGACAACAAACAAAAGCCTGGCAGAACTGTTAATGGGGAGAAAATTAAGGTCCCCACTCGACAGACTGCACCCCACATACAACCCGGAAAAACCCCCAAACTCCTCCAGCAAGCACCGGTCCTTTGCACCAGGCGACCCCATCTATGCAAAGAACCTAACAGAAGACCCACTATGGGTACCAGCGACCGTAACCCAACTGACAGGACCCCGCTCATACCGGCTGCAAACAACCGACGGACGAGCGTGGAAACGCCACATCGACCAAATAAGATCGAGAACAGCCATAAGAAATACAACCGACACACAACCAGACACAGACAAACCCATTAATACAAGCCAAGAGGGGAGGGAATACCCTGAGAACCAAAACCCAAGAGAAAGAAATCAGCCATACTCACTGGCAAGCAGCCAGCCCGAAACTTCACCAGGGAGAAGCAGCCAGGCCAGCTCGACCAGCCCGGAAAGACCAGGCGGGAGCGGCAGAAACCGCAGCTCAACCAGCCCGGGTAGACTGGGAGGGAGCTGTGACAAGCGACCCGGCCGGGCCTTCCAGGCAGTTCCATCGATGAGGCCGGGAGAAACAGAGAACACGACCGAACCGGCTGGGAGCCAACCAACTACTGACCTGCACAGGTCCAGTAGGAAAGTACGGAGCCTCGCCTACTTAAAGGACTACGTCACGTAGGACCAAACCAAGAGGGGAGGGGTGTTCTGTACATTCATTTGCATTCTTGAAACCCCGCGCTTTGATTGGCCAAAGCGCGGGGTGATCTGATCGGTCTAGTGAGCCCCGCTGATTGGCCCGCTGAGAATCTCCTGCAATTGGTGGAAACAAATCGCGGGAGATTCAAAGCGGTGCCATTGGCTGCGGCCGCCACGGCTTGAGAATAAAAAGGCACTGTTTTTCCCTCGGAGCCAGATCAGTTCCGGGGACCAATAAATGAGCTGAAATCCTAGTCACTGACTCCTGGTCTCCTTGCTGCGACGGACATGACAGTGTGTGTGTGTGTGTGTGTGTGTGAGAGAGAGAGAGAGAGAGAGTTAAAAGGTGGGTAACCTTTCTTTTTTTCTTTTTCTTTTCCCAAAGTAGTCCTTTCTATCTCTAGCAATTTGGTTTCATTGCTTTAATAAGGACATTTTTCAAAATTTTTGCACTTGCAAAACTGTGCAAGATATGGATTCTGTTTTCTAGATGATTGCTTTTTTAAAAAAATAATGCTTCATTGCTGGTCTTTTGACAGTAGGATTTAAAGCTTCTCTGTTTCTCTAAGGATTGGGCTGGAAGAAGAAATTTGTGGCAGGATGGCTAAGACTCAAAGGGCAAAATGTGATTTGGAAGATGTATAGATGCACACATAGAAACTGTCAGGAATCTATTAAAACAGCTGCCTCTTTTCCTGGACAAGTGTTGCCATGCCATATAAGGAAAAGATACTCTTGGTTGCAGGTGCTTAACAAAACAGGTGCTGCTTGTGTAATCCTCACATTTTGAGTCCTATTTCACCCAAATCAGAGTACCCATGTTGGGCAAACTAGGGTTGTTAGAAGATTTCATCTGGATGGAGGCAGCCAATTGTTACTGGACAACCTTTGCAAAAAGTGTTCTTTTAAATTATATGCCCTGCCAATAGATCCTGCAATAAGTAGGAGCTGAGCAATGCCCAGTAGAATTACTGGATTCTTTCTGATCATTTAGAAACAATGGTACAGCCCAAAACTTAATTTTCCTTTTTTTTCCTTTTTTTTTAGAGACCTTACCTGCCTGACTCATGTTTCATGTGCATTTTGTGACTACCTAAAATTCTGACAAGTTGAAATAATAATGCGAAATAAGCCTCGAATTGAGGTAAGCAATGCAGCTCTGAATCTCTTTTTTGTTGTGAAAGGAAAGAGTAAACAACATCATTTTGATGGTAGAAAAAATTCCACCACCACTCCCACCCCCCAAGTAACGAGAAGGAAGTCCTTGGCTCCTACAGCATCCTTTGTATGGCAAGGAGAAGGATGGAGAACATGGACAAAGTGCTGTAGGAATTAAAGAGACTTCCCTACTTAACAGATAACAGATAATCAGAGTTGGAAGGGACCTTGTAGGTCATTTAGTCCACCCCTCCCCACCCAAGCGGGAGACCCTACACCATTTCTGACAAATGGCAGTCCAATCTCCTCTTGAAAGTCTCAACTGATGGCGCTCCCACAACTTCCGAGGTCAAGCTGTTCCATTGGTTGATTGTTTTCACTGTCAAAAAGTTTCTCCTTATTTCCAGGTTAAATCTCTCCTTGTCCAATTTCCATTCATTATTCCTTGTCTGGTCTACAGGCACTTTAGAAAATAGCTTGACCCTGTCCTCCCTGTGGCAGCCCCTCAAATATTGGAAGAATGCTGTCTCCCCTGGTCCTTCTCTTTACTAGACTAGCCAAGCCCAGTTCCTGCAACCATTCATTGTATGTTTTAGCCTCCAGTCCCCTAATCATCTTGGTTGCTCTTCTCTGTACTTTTTTTAAGAGTCTCAACATCTTTTTTATAATGTGGTGACCAAAACTGGATGTAGCACGCTAGGTGTGGTCCTACTAAGGCTTTATAGAGTGGTATTAGTACTTCCCTTGATCTCGATTGTATCCCTCTGTTAATGCAACTTCGGATTGCATTAGCTTTTTTGGCTACTGCTGCACACTGCTGGCTCATATTTGGTTGGTTGCCTACTAAGACTCCAAGATCCATCTCACAGTTACTGCTATTAAGCCTGATTTCACCCAATGTATATGTGTACTTTTGGTTTTTCTTGCCTAGGTGTAGGGCTTTACTTTTCTCTGCATTTAATTTCATTTTATTAGATATGGACTAGTGTTCTAGTCTGTCAAGATCCATCTGGATCTTGAGCCTGTCTTCTTGGGTGGTAGCTGTTGTGAATGCATAAACTATAATAGAGTTAATTGGAGCTTGGAGTTAGTGCAGGGTTCTGGCCCTGCACTTCTGATTGGCTGTCTAATGGCAGGATCGGATTGGCCCGTTCAGGGGAATCTGATTGGCCATTAACAGAGCCTCCGTATTGGTTCAATGGAGCAAGTGCTCCTGAGTTCTTATTGGTTAAATAGTTGTTGGGTTATCTATATAAGAGGGCCGTAGCTGCCCTGTTTTCTGGAGCTGTCACTATGTAAATAAAAGAGTTGAAGTTCACCGTTTAACTGGCTCGTCTCCATTCATTATTGCCCATGCCTCAAAATTGACACTGGCGACAAAGGTGGGATGTGGAGACAGCAGAGCTAACTGAAGAAGATGAAGAAGAAGAGAAGCCGAACACGTGACTGATGACGCACAACGCTGGAACCATGTCCAGCGGCGTCATACCACCCGCTCCATTCGATCCAGCGCAAGAGGACTGGGAGTCCTACATGGATCGCTTCCAAATGTTTTTGGAAACTAACAATTTGAAGGATGCCTCAACCGGGAAGAAACGGGTGGTATTCCTAACGCATTGCGGACCAACTGTATTTAAGATGGCTAAATCACTAGCCAAAACAGCTGAAGTGAAGGCCATGGACTGGGACATCCTCGAACCCATACTAAGAGCTCACTACGCACCGACTGTGCCCACGCTCATAAGAAGGCACGAGTTCTACCAAAGGAACCAGCAGAAAGGCGAAAGCGTCGCTGACTTCGTCGCAGACCTCCGAAATTTGGGAGGCCTCTTTGGGTTTGCTGATCTAGAAGAGGCCCTGCGAGATAGAATAGTCCTGGGATTAGATGCACCAGGCGTGCAGAGCAAGCTGATGGCAAAAGTCGACACCAGCCTTGCCGATGCCATCGCGGATGCTGCTGCGGTGGAGGCCACAAAGAAGTCCACTGCCCAACTGCGCCGAAACCGCACTCCAGCACAACCACCGACAGGTGACCTTCTACCCAACTCAGAGGGGCATCTTTCAACGACCCACCACGAGGATCTCTCTTCGTCGTCAGACAACGACGAAGAAGAGGTCCATCGACTGCGGTCCGAATGGGGCCACTACCCAAAATCCTTAAGTCCGTGCACCGGTTGTGGGGCAAACCATCCCAGGTCCGAATGCAAATTCCGCAACGCACTCTGCCATGAGTGTGGTAAGAAAGGCCACATCGGATGGGTGTGCCGAAGCTCACAAGGAACCGGCCTGGCCTCGAAGGGGGCTAACTATCGCCAATCAACAGGAAACCGTCCTGTAAGGCAAGAACCAGTAAACCACTCCTACAGAAACAGAGTTCTAAATCGTACCACAAGGCGCGAAGAGGCTCACCATACTATCACTATTGGTCACACCTCTGTCTTGGATGCCAAGAAAATTCGAATTCCAGTGGTCATCGAGAACAGACCCTGCCAAATGGAAGTCGACTCAGGATCGTCTCTCTCGATGGTGTCTTGGAAGACCCTCAAGCAACTCATCCCCACTATCCAGCGCCAGGACCTTCGTTATCAAAGACTTATTCTCAAGGACGATCAAGGAAATAGAATCCCTGTCATCAAATCCATTCAAGTCAGGGTAGCATTCAAAAAGCGCACAGCGTACTTACCGCTAACAGTGATCGACAAAGATCAGCCTAGCCTGCTAGGCCTCCAATGGTTCATGCCACTTGGCATTGAAGTGGCTGGCATCAACCGGGTCAGCGGAAGTGACTGGGAGGAGGACCTTATCCACGAATTCCGAGACGTCTTCGCCGAACAATTAGGCGAATACAAGGGGACCCCAATATCGTTCAGCCTTGACCCAAAGA
>BHEV01035423.1:0-29964 GCA_004319985.1 Emydocephalus ijimae | reverse complement strand
TTTGCCACTCCTTCTCCTACAGATATTTAACTCACCATGACATAGTAACTCCTACTGTAGTTGGGTTTTTGATGATAATGACATTTTAGAATTGAATCAATTTTTAAGAAACTGAGAAAAAAAATGGTGGCATTAACAGAAGCAGCCATATAGATATTGTCTGCTTTGAAAAGATGCCTCTGTCAGGTGTTTTTCTTTCTTCACTTATACAAACAAGTGCACTAGAAGATCAGTTTTACTCTTATTAATGGGTTTTTGTTAGGGATAACATTGTTTACCCTAACTGGTTTAGGTAAAATAATAAATATGTTATCATAGTTTATTAGTTAAAGTGTCTGTAACTTTAACTGTAGGAATGTAATTAAGGGAGTGGTTGTGAAAGCATTTAAAGTAAAGTATTTAATGGTTAATGATGGTTTGTTTGTCTTTAAAATCAATAAAAAAAAATTTATAAAAAAAAAATAAAAAAATAATGGTTTGGTGTGCCTCTTGTCGTCTCGTTGAAGAGGCAGGTGCTCGATTTCTGAAGCAGTAGTGGTTGTTCCATTGGTGTTTCAGGTGGTCCCGATTCTCAGGTGGTTTGCCTGTCTCCCGGCGGAGGTTGTTCTCCCTTTGGCTGGGACTGGACTCTCGCTTGCTTCTGCAGACCTTCGCGATATGGCCTCTTTTCCTGCAGGTACGGCAGAGTGCCTCGAGGAATTTGCAGTCCGATCGCGGGTGGTTTGCCCTGCAACCAGCACATTGGCGCGGAAGTCTCTGGTTCCTTTGCTCTCATTCCGAGCGGAGCCGGTTGACCTCCTCTTCCTCACTGTCTGAGGATGACTCGAGGTCTTCGTGGTGGGCGGTAATAGCGTGCTTCTCAGTGGCGAGGAGGCTATCGTTAGCGAGTTGGCGAAGCAGTGTGTTCGCTCAGCGCATTCGAGTGGCTGACTTCCTGGTTGCTTCTGCAGCAGTAGCGTCAGCGATGACATCTGCAAGGCTGATGTCTCCTTTCGCCATGAGTTTACTCTGCACTGTGGGTGCATCTAATACCAGAACTATGCGGTCTCTCAGGGCTTCCTCGAGGTTTGCAAAACAACGAAGGCCTCTTAGGTTCCGGAGGTCGGCTACGAAATCCCCAATGCTCTCATTCTTCTGTTGGTCCCTCTGGTAAAACTCGTGTCTTCGTATTAGTGTAGGTACTGCGGGTGCGTAATGGCCTGGAGGATCGGCGCGAGGTTATCCCAATCCATGGTCTTCACTTCCGCCGGTTTGGCAAGTGCTTTAGCCATTTTGAAAACGGCAGGGCCGCAGTGAGTCAGGAACATCGCTCATTTCTTGCCAGGCGTAGCATCTTTTAAATTGTTGGTCTCTAGGAACATCTGGAAACGATCTATATACGAATCCCAGTCTTTGGTTGCTGGGTCAAATGGAGCGGGTGGTATGGCGCCGCTGGTCATTTTGCCGTTTGTTGCATGCGCTCTTCAGCCACGTGCTCTGTCTTGTTCGATGAGTACTTAGTCAGCTCTATCGTCTCCACATCCCATCCTCATCGTCAGTGTTAAGTCCTGAGCATGGGCGCAAGGAACGGAGACAAGACATCGAACGGTGACTTCAACTTTTTATTGTGAAATAAGAACAGAGCAAATACTTGGGCAGCAGCAGCTCTTTTATAGAGCTGGCTGCTGTCAAAACAACCAATGAGTTGAGTTTACCGCTTTCACAAGCGTCCAATCAGAGAGGCCCGTTAACAGCCAATCAGACTGGCCAGAAACGACCAATCACAACTCGCTATTCGCGGGCCAATGAGGTGTGCAGGATTACGAGCCTGCTGCAAAGTAAAGCTATTTTGGGTTGTTTACTGATGCGTTGGCTTAGTCCATAACAGAATCCACATAATCATGTTCCATGAGATCCACCGTGAAGCAAATCTCCAGCCTGCAAAAGTAATCCCATTGCTTTTACAGGCTTCCTACAATCTTGCTGAAAACTGCCAAATATTCTGGTGCTGCAATCCATAGAAATAGCTCCTTTCCTCCAATTTACTTGTCTGCATATCTCCAGTCTTTTTCATTCTGTCTGGAGATGTTTGTTCCCCTCCACATCAGAGATGGTATTCAGCAGGTTCTGACCAGTTTTGGAGAACCAGTAGCGGAAATTTTGAGTAGTTCGGAGAACTGTCAAATCCCACCTCTGACTGGCCCCGCCCCCATCCAGTCTCTGCCTCCTGAGTCCCAGCTGATCGGTTGGGTCTTCTTTGGTTGCTCTGCACAGGAGAATGGAACTGGAAAGCAGGTTAGTGGGGTGGGGAAGGAATGGAGATTTTGCCATATCCTTCCCCTGCCATGCCCACCAAGCCACGCCCACCAAGCCACACCCACAGAACCAGTAGTAAAAAAATTTGAATCCCACCACTGTCCCACATCATTCATCTTGCCCATGCTCCCGAGTCCCAGCCTACAGCAGTAGAAGCAGCGCAGAAGATCCATGCAGACTACATTGCATGTGAAACAAGGATCCATACTATGGGGTGAAAACAAAAAAGTATAGCTTCGGGAAGATCCCACATGACTCTGCCGATTTCAGTTTCCAGCCTAATGGATGGAAACTAATCAAGAAGAGAACCAACCGAGAGCTCATGAGAAATTTCTTGACAGTTAGAACAATTAATCAATGGAACGGCTTGCCACCAGAAGTTGTGAATGCTCCAACACTGGAGGTTTTTTTTTAAAAGAGATTGGATAAGCACCTGTCTGAAATGGTATAGGACTTCCTGTGTGAGTAGGGAACTTGACTAGAAGACCTCCAAGGTCCCTTCCAACTCTTATTCTGTTGTTCATATCAAACACAAAAACTCTTTAGAATCAACTCTTATTTACATTCTTCCTAATATATTTTACTGCATTCATGTTATCCTTCATCCAAGGAGTGGCTGGAATATTGTGAGGATAAAATTAGAGGAAAATGTCATGATTTACCTTACCTATTTAATGTGGGATAAATTAGAGAAAATAATTTTCCTCCAAAATAAATTTGGATTGTTTAAATTTGCAGAATGACAACATCTAAAGGAAGAAAGGGTCTCGCTGATTGCATTTTGTGTTTACCCAGTAGAAAATGAAGAATAACTATAAAAACAAACATTATAACAACTTCACTTTTCTTAAAAGTTTTAACATCAATTACAACTGATTTCTTTAGCATAATTTAGGAAAAGCAATAGTCAGCATAAAGATGACAACAGCACAGCATGTTGATATTTCCTTACCTGAAAAACATTTTATGCATGGTTTATTAAATGTGCTGTGCCCAACTGGCTTTTTTTGTAACATAGCTAGAATTAGCAATGAAGGATACTATATAAATCTCTTCAAATAAATAAGCAGAAAGTGTTTGTATGAATTGCGTGAATAAACCAATCTTTTTGCAAGGACAATACATGCTAAAGGAAGGAGCAGTGGAGTGGAAAATGAGATCTACTGCCTGGATTCATATATTCCAATCATCTATGATCCATAAACCATAGTAGCTGGGCTTGCACAGTCTTTCCAGTCAAAATCAAAGAAGCTACATTATGATATCTGAACTCAAAGCACGATAGGTTAATGGCATACAAAGACCAGGGAATTCAGAACTGCATGCCCACTGAGCTTTCAAACACATTGGATGATCTTGTACTAGATACTAATATTTACTTCCTTTTTGCTACAAGGTGTTCTTACTTTATTAAAGGATGTTTTTCTTTTAACTTTACTGCAAAATACAATTTGAAGATATAACAAAAGAATTGTGACTATCAAGATGGCATTTGTGTATCAGCTATTATCAAGGGAATATTAAAACAATTACAATAATCTCTGTCCATACAATCCTTAGTATTTCTTTAACTTTGTTAAAGTTGGTTTTCCTGAATCCAATGTGCACATATATTTATGCTAAAAATTATCTTCCTGTAATATTTTGCTTTCCAAGATGATATAGCAGTTCCTTCCAAAGTTTCCAAGGCTTTTATCTTTTCTACTAACGTTTCCCTATTATTTGGGATCATATCTAGGACATCCAATCCCTTGTCTCATCTGCAAAACTCTTGAAAATGAAGTAGGCCTTTGCACTTTCCAGGTGAAAAAAAACTGCTTGTCCTACTTACCTAAAGATAAAGCTCACTTTATTTGCAGATAAAATAAGGCAACTAAGTAAGCACTCAGAAATGAGGCTATATTTTTGTAGGTAGCAAGTAGTTGCACTAGATGTTCTGGTATGTTTTAGTTCCTGTGTTCATTATTTCTTGAAACCTTTTTCACAATCAACCTGAAAGAGCTATCAAATGGGCAGAGACAATTGTCCTAGAGGCATCCAGATATGCACACATACAGTAATACTTACTTACTATTAACTTACTGACTGACTGATTGATTGATTGATTGACTAATTGATTCAAGTCAGTCCAACTTTGGCCAATAGTTTCTCTCCTCTTCCCCACCACTTTGCTATCGTGGCCATCACGCAGCCCCTCACCCAGAGAATCCCAATATTCCTTATAATTTCTACTCACCCCTCACATCTACCATATACCATACTTGATCTCCCTCTCATGTTCCCCATGTCATGAGAAAAAAAAAATCTCCACCTTGGTCTACCTTATCTCATTTTGCTTTTGCTTTTATCTCATTTTGCTTCCTGGGTCTCTTCAACGTTGAATTCATCCTCAAAGCCATTAAAATATTCATAAGGTTAAAGCAGCTTATCTGGCAGTTTGATTGTAACAAACAGTAAACAGGCAGTTTTCAGCCTTAGATACAGATGTTCACTCATTACTTTACACATTTGAGTCATTTAAATGATGCATGGTTTTATTTTATTTTCTCTGTGTCTGTCTTTCTCTGTTGGCTATCTTTGTTGAATAGCACAAGTCAACATAATTAAAAACGGGATAAATAAAAACCAGATGAATAAATTGGGAACAGCAGTCATCCAAGCACTTACAGAGTGCATGTGAGATATAGAAAGTGAAGAGATAAGAAATAGGAAGAGTTCTATTAGATGAGCTGTAGTCGTATGTTCATAACAAGAGGAGATGCAGTTCCTGGACCATTAATATTATATATTTTAATCTCATAATTGTTATCAGTACCGTGATGATAACTACTTTAGTATGAATAAGTTTTTAAAAAACCTTTATTTTATGGATTATTGCCTAATTCCTAATTGTTAAACATCAAGTATTTCTTGAATATTTGATCAGGACAGAAGGGGAATTCAATAACTACAAATAATTCCATAATACCTTTGTGTACATAGATATAGATAGTTTTGGAATATGTCATAACCTTGTACAGGTAGTCCTCAACTTACAACAGTTCATTTCGTAACCGTTCAAAGTTATAACGGCACTGAAAAATGTGACTTATTATTTTTCACACTTACAACCTGTGCATCCCCATGATCAAAATTCAGATGCTTGGCAAGTGGTTCGTGTTTATGACAGTCAGACCTTCTGACAAACGAATTCAGTGAGGAATCCAGATTCACTTAACAACCGTGTTACTAACTTAACAAATAGACTTAACAAGTCTGGCAAGAAAAGTCGTAAAATGGGACAAACTCACTTAACAAATGTTTCACTTAGCAAAATAAATTTTGGGCTAAATTGTGTTCATAAATTGAGGATTACCTGTACTTGTTACAAAATTGAAAGATCAATATACATTCAGCAATATATACTGGCTAAGCTAAATCATATCAACTCAGCACGTCTTCCCAATAATCTAAGAATGACACAGTATTTCTCACCTAATCTTTTCAGCTCATTACCTTAAAAGTATTCTTTGTGATAGCTAAAAATGTGAAATTAATTAAGACATTGAAGCATGTTAGTATATCAATGTTTAAAGCTATACAGGTATTCCTCAACTTACAACCACAATTGAGCCCAAAATTTATGTTGCTAAGTGGGAAATGTGTTGAGTTTTGCCTCATTTTACAACTTTTCTTGCCATGTTTGTTAAATGAATCAGTATAGTTGTTAAATTAGCAACACATTTGTTAAGTGAATCTGGTTTCCCCATTGACTTTGCTTGTCAGAAGGTCGCAAAAGGGGATCACATGACTCTAGGATACCACAACTGTCATAAATGTGAGTCAGTTGTCAAGCATTTGAATGTAATTCACATGACCATGGGAATGCTGCAACGGTCAGAAGTGTGCAAAATATCTTCTTCCCTGAATTAACTTTCCAGAGAAACAACTCTGTTGAATCAGCTATGCCAAAGAATGTTGATAAAACAAGGAGATAACATTAAGAGACAAGCATAGGCTTGTAAGATGTAACATGTATATATGCATGTTACATGTTTGTAACATGTAAGGGGCATGCATAAGTGCACCAATGTGCCTACCATCCTTGTCCTAATGTCTCCCTTTTATTCATACCCATTTCATGTAATCATAATCATGTTTTCATTATATTTGTTATCTAATTGATAAATAAATATAAATAATAAATAAATAATAAATAGGCTCTGAGAACCAAGACCAATTGGTATAAACCCCTTAACCTCAACTGATTAGATGGCAACTCATGGAATGTCCTCTGTATTCTCTCAGTATACTATTCTTTTTGTAATTCCATTTTATTACCTCATAGAATCAATTCCATATCCGATCTCACTGATACAGAGCTTCTCCTATATCCAATCAATTATATTTAATGGCTTTGCTATATCCAATTAGAAATTATGCTAATTTACATAATTATCTATAGAAAGATTACATCCTCATCACTTTACACTGCTTCTACTGACTCCAGTAACATAATTAACAATCTGAGCTTCAATAAATTCTTGGGAAATTTATGTGAGATATTTTTTTTCTACAAAGTAAGTTTGCTAAATCTGGGTAAAATAATGCTTCTCTGGAAAGCAAAGTTTTCCAAGTCTTATATGAAGCTGAAATGTTGTTGTTCTTCTCATAGTTGCTGTTATTGTGGTCGAGCCCAATACTTGTATATGCTTACAAGGCAAAATAATAATGCCTTGATGGCATATGGCTGCTATACAATGCTGTGACGATCTGATTTGATACTTATCCCTTTGATACAAAAGAGGGAAAAAAGTACAGTATGAGCTGGGGATCAGATGAAAGCGGCATCTTAAAGACATTACCTATAAAACTATGGGGCATCTTCCAGCCATGGTTAGGAAAAAACCTATAGTAAGTTCCAAGAGACCTGATTTAAAGCAAAAGACAATGTTATCTCTGTTGCACACAGCAGCCCAACTAAAGGAATCGTCTCTTTTTACAGTATTCTTTTTTTGGATTTGGGGAGTAAAATAACCGTATACAAGGGAAGGATGAAAAAAGCATAAAAAGATGTCTTCACCTATTAAAAAATAAACACTGGATTCAGAGTTGCTGCTATTTCTCTTTTGTCTCAAAAATGACTGATACCAGAACTAATTTTAAAACATCTATTAAAACATGTTTTAACTTGAAGATATGATAACTCTGTAACTCCAAGAACACTGGTCTGTGTATGGGCTGAAAATCCAGGGTAAAAAGCTCACATTTCTCATTAAAACGTGGCTTCAAATTTGATTGTTTTGTTTACTTTCAATGAAATGATGTTAATTTGTAAAGTCACAAGGGTCTATCCCCGTTTCAATTGATATTTAGATTGTATTTTAATTATTAATACCAACCTAACCACAGTGACATGGAGAGGGGCACAAAATTTTTTAGAAGTCCCAGAGAGATGAAATATGGAGAGAGAAAGAGACATAAGGTTAGCTTAGAAATTGTTACATTCATTTTCTGCTTCACTTTATTCAAAGCCAAAGTTTCCATCTTAGGCAACTTCCAGATTTATGGATTTCCAATATCCAGAATTCTTAACAATACCTACGCTAGCTGGGAATGCTGGTGAATTCCCATACCAATAAAGGAGAATATCTGTAACTCAGGGTTGACATGAGGTGCTCTCTGAGCTTGTTTGTTTGCTAGGCTATGATGTTGATACTGATGATGTTACCTAGTTTGGGTAATCAAAGGTCTACAAGAAAAGAAGCAAGCTCAGAGAGTACCAAGGACCCCTCAATCCATACATCCATACCAATTAACCCAAGAACTAAAAACATGGGGATGCTAGTTTTATGGCATAGAAACTATATTATAGTAATTCTTTGCTTCTCCATTACAAGAATTGTATATAAAAAAAATCCTACACAATGATGGCACAAGCTTAGACTGTCTTTATTTCTATAGTCATAGATACTGTGTTTCTCACAAAATAAGGCTGGGCCTTTTTTTTTTTTTGACCCCGAAAAAATGGCTAGGCCGTCTTTTGCGGGATGACTTAATTCCCCCCCTTGCATCCTCGGGTGGGCGGGTGGCGACGGCTTGGATGTTGACCTTGGCGTCAGTGCGGCACTTTGTATAGAGAGACCTTCCGCCACCATTGCTTTCCCTTTTCCATGTACTTCCTAACGGCAAGACTCCCTCTGCCATTTCCCCCCCATTTCGCATGTTTAATATAGACCTTAATCTGGGGGGAGGGGCTTAATTTGATTTTATGCCTATAAAACATGCTGAGACTTCCTATTGGGGGAGGCCATATTGTTGGAAAAAAATGGTATTTACGAAGGCAATTACATGGACAGCAAATGATGTAAGCATCATTGTGCCATTGCAATATAAAATATACTCTATGTGCTTGCGTTGTGATGTCACGTGCACATATGAAATGGATGGAACATATATCAAGATGGCATAATGTTGCTTTCATCATTTTGAGGAAAATATTGGATTTATTTCTTTTATGTGTTAAATTTATATGCTGCATGACTCCCATCCTGTGTATGTCTCTGGCTTGTTAATATTAATAAGGAAAAACTGATGCTCAATGCAAACTGCAGTTAAATTAAAATGATTGCCATTAAAAAAACATTAAGTCCTTCAAATTCAGCATGTTCTATGGCTAGCATTATCTAAGTGAATGACTAGTAGGTGGTTGCTAAAACTGAAGAATAATGTGGCCTGAATCCCCTCCAAGATTTTCCTTCTCCTCTAAGCACAGGGAAAAGGAGGGAAATCAGCCATATGATCAAATAGGATGTATTTTGTTCCAAGGAATTTTTTTAAAGAAGTAAGTAGTAAGTCAAGGAATAAATATCAATGCTGATGTTGCAAACAATGCAGACTATCATGTCCCTCCTATCAAAGTTATTCCATTCACCTAATATTGTTTTTCCTGCTACCACTGTTTAATGAGTACACTAGCTGATGAAGTGTGCTCGGCTTGGTTCCTGAATTCATCCAACAGAAGGAAGGCAGATAACTCACATACAGAAATGGCTTTAATTCCAAATCAGACTGCCCAATCTGAACTTAACAATAAACCTTTAAGTGGATTTTATGCTGGACCACCACTCCTACTGCCATCAATTACTACCTACATTTCACATGAATTTCTTTAAAAATGAATTATATTACAATGTATTTATTACTAGGTAGTTTGCATAGTCATTGTGTGTATGTTCAGGTTATTTTTTTAAAAAGTTGTACTATTTTGAAATGTTTAAACATTGGAATGTTTAAAATGTTTTAAATATAATAAAACAAAAAGTTGCTATAAAGTAGGAGTAGATGACTTAATGCAGTCCTTTTTTTTTCTTTATTTCAGTTCTTAATAACACATCCACTCTGGCAAATGACAAGGATTTGAGGAATTTGTAGTCCAAAATGCTTGGAATATACAAAGTTGCCTATGCTAATAGCAGATTGTCAGTTACATATGCATCAATTATACACTCCAAAACTTATTGCATGTCATGAAACAACTTACAGGAAGGTTTGTACATTCTTTGTGAGAGATTATCTAAATCCTCTAGATCTATGCTTACCTATTTTTACCATTCCAGAAATGTAGATATGTAGAATATACTCCACCAAATAAATAAACGAATGGTGTTATCATTGAACTCAAATGGCCATGACCATTATGCAGACAGAATTTAGGGTTCGTAAATGTGCTACATTTAGTTAAAACACTGGTGCATAACAAAAAGTAACTGATGTATTATCCAAACTTAAATGTACTGAAGCAAAGTCAGTAGTTTTGTTTTAATCCCCTATCTAGAACCATTACTGAATCAAGATATATACAAATTGCTATAAGGCTGCTGAGGATATTTCAAGAGTTTCACTTCCCACTGTTGATCATTCTGCTGTGATATAAATAACTAAAATACAATCCATATTTGGGCATGGATACCTATTGTAACTTACTGATGTTTATTTTTTTCACATTCCTTTCTTAAATAAATAGCGGTATATAATGTTGCCGGAATGCAAGGCTTTCACCATTCCAGTTACTGCACCTCTGCCTGTATTTTGGATTACATCACTTGGCACTAGTTCATGTACTGTAGCTATATACAAAAGTCAGTATATTTTGGTAGTGTTTTTTTTCAAGGAACTAACTTGCATTAGCAGCACTTTATTGTTCATTTATTACATATAAGGAACACAGGGGGGCTCTCTATTTCACCTTATTTTAAGCAGCACACAACATCCCCTTGAGCAAGCCTGCTGCATGATAAAACTTAACCATTTCCTTGCTTCATAACATACATACTTTGCCTTAGAGTTAAACTCCCTTTCTTTCCACAAGTACATACTTAACCAAATATCAAAATCAAAATATGCTGTTCCATTATTCATACAACTCATTAATGCCATAAACTACACAATAACATGACAGACCATTGCTCTAAAACCTCTGAACTGCAGGAATATTTCCAAGGACCTTAAACCCAACATTAAATATTCACTGCAGCCAGTCATAGCTTCCATTGTTTCCTGGTCCCCAAACCCCTTAGTTAACATTATACCTCCAGGAATTGACATCGCAATCAAATCCACTTTGCACAACCTTACATAGCCATGTAAGAAATATATCTAGAAAAAAATATACCTGGAATACAGCAAGTCTATACATCTAAATAAAAAATAAAGGATGCAAATCAAAAATCAGCTACATCTAAATCATCATAACACTGCAGGATGCATTCAGTTGGAGAAGTGTTCTACAACATTCCAGAGTTTCCATAACCTCTCAGCAATTAGATGCCTTCAAGGGACATAGATGTGAAAACTGGTTTGCAGCAGATAGTGGTTTAAAAAAAGAGAGAGAAATGAAGCATATAATATGAAAACAGGAAGCTATTTGCACTTCTGCAGGGACTGAACAATGACCTATTTGGGCATCATACTGGGTAAAGTATATTACATCACATGCAATCCTATATGTTTATTCGGAAGTAAATCCATGTGGGACATGCTCCCAAATCAGCATACATGGGATTGTCATTTAAATACTACCCCCAAATACTATGGTTTTTTTACTCCACTTTTGGTATTTTGGGGGGGTAGGTTTAAGCAGGGACAACCTAGGTTGAGGGGTAGTGTTGATACCAAGTTGGTCTTGTGCCATGTCGAAGTAAAGCCATGTCGAAGTAAAGCTACTCTCATCCTGACTTCACGAGGACGTCTGTGAGTCCTGGGTGCGAATTCTACCACAGCCCAAAACGCTGCCAGTCGTCAAGAAGTTTCCGCTCCGGCTCAGCTTTCGCACCTGTAAAATGGGTCGATTAGCCCGCTTGGCGGGCTTATCGAAAGAAGGATTTAAAGGGAACGTCAACCAGCCAAGCGTTTCAGGAGAGAGCAACAAAAGTGGCTTACATGCTCCAATTTGTCTTTCCTTCTCAGCCAGACGCTGGCACTGTAGTCCTGCTGCTTGACGGCGCTGTAGAAGTTGGAGCCCACTCGGGTCAGGCTGGGCGAGGGTTCCCGGGGTCTGCTCTTCAGTCTCATCTGCTCGAAGCCCTCAGGGCGGGTCGAGGAGGCGAGCCACTCGCTCCTGCCTTCCATCTTGACATAACAAGGCAAAGTCCCCGGCGGACCCAAAGAAGACACCGGGCGGAGGAGAGCCGCGAGGAAAGGCGGCGAGCGCGGGGCTGGGTTTAAGAACAAAGCGCCGACGACGACGACGAAGCGCGGGGGGACACCAGACGGAGGCAAACGACAGGCAAGCTCGAGGGAAACGGCACGCCCAAGTGCCCAGTGGGGAAGACGAAGCAGAGAGAGCCTCTGCTGGAGCAGGAGCCCAGTCTGGCCCCCGCCGAGCTGAAGCTCGCTGCCGGAGCAGCCCTAACCAGCTCTTTGCGGCACTGGCTGCTGACAGAAGCTCGAGCAAATGAGGGGAAATCCGAGAGCGGCCACACACATTCTCGGGCGGGCAGGGAAGAAAGGAGGGAGGGACCGAGGCGGGAGGGAAGGAGGGAGGGAGGATCGCAGGCAGCGGCGGCCACAGGGAAGTGAGGGGAGCGCGCCTCCTCCCATCCCACGGATTCCACCAGCCTGCAGTGGCTGGGCTGCGTCCTTCGCGTCCGTCCAGCGCCTCCGCTTCTTTGGCCGCGCCTGAGGCAAAAACTTCTGCCGCTGCCGCCGCAGCCGCAGCCGCCATTCGAACCAGCCGGGCATCTCCGGCAGAAATCCCCTTTCAAGGCTCGTGCTCGAGCGAAACGACATGGAGAAACATTTCGACGAGGTTGCCCCCAGCCTCCATCGTCGACGGCACAGCACCAACTGGTCTCCATCAAAAGTTGTCCACGCTTGTATATCCACGCGTGTGTGTATGCGCGCGCACACACACACACCGCTTGGACCCTGGGCCAAAAGTTGAGCAGTGGGCAGGTGGACCCTCGGCCGCCGCTGGCGAGCGTAGCCTTGGGAAGATGCAGACAGAGCGAATAGCGATTGAATCGAACGGGACTTTGTTAAGTTGTGGACCTTGCCAAACGGCTCACTTGGGAATCGTCCGTCCGTCCCCCCGTCCCCCCCCCGTCCCCCCAATTCTTGAATCCGCAAGAAAACTCCACGAGCAAGAAATGTGCCAATCCTCCCGCCCTTCTTCCTGACTTTACTGCCTCGGTTTGAAGCCACGACCTACACTGGAATGCTCTGTAAGATCATAAAACATAAAAGCTAATGGATGGTGCTTACCTTGAGGCTGTCCTTGAACGGTCTCAGGAACGTTGTAGAGTTAAGGATGATTTAATCCCAACTCGTGAGTTGGAGATGACAGCAATGTCGCCTTGCTTTGGCTGCAGTTAGGGGGCTCATCAACAGCATTATGTGATCACAGCTTTGCCTTGAGATGTCAACAAACAGCCCCTTTGCCTTGACAACCTCTACTCTGGTGTAAAATGATGCAGAGATTGGCCCTTCCCGTCTCACTGAGGGCATCAGCTGCACTCCAAGGGAAAAAAAAAATGATCAAAGTGCTGGTGTCCCAGTGACTGGAGGGCTGAGTTTGGATGGGGTGAAATCGACTTAGGCTTCATAAGATGGACTGGTTATAGATTTAGAACCCAGAAGAACAGAGTTGGAAGGAACCTTGTAGGTCTTCAAGTCCAAATACCTGCTCAATCAGGAGATCCTATACTGTTCCAGACAAGCGGCTGTCCTATCTCCTCTTAAAAACTTCCAGTGTTGGAGTATTCACAACTTCTGGAGGCAAGTTGTTCTACTGATTAATTGTTCTAACTGTCAGAAAATTTCTCTTTAGTTCTAGGTTGCTTCTCTCCTTTATTAGTTTCCACCCATTGCTTCTTGTCCTGTCTGTTATGGACTAAGCCAACGCATCACTAAACAACCCTGAATAGCTTTACTTTGCAGCAGGCTCGTAATCCTGCACTTCTCATTGGCCCGCGAATAGCGAGTTGTGATTGGTCGTTTCTGGCCAGTCTGATTGGCTGTTAACGGGCCTCTCTGATTGGACGCTTGTGAGAGCGGTAAACTCAACTCATTGGTTGTTTTGACAGCAGCCAGCTCTATAAAAGAGCTGCTGCTGCCCAAGTATTTGCTCTGTTCTTATTTCACAATAAAGAGTTGAAGTCACCGTTTGATGTCTCGTCTCCGTTCCTTGCGCCCATGCTCAGGACTTAACACTGTCCTCAGGTGCTTTGGAGAATAGTTTGACTCCCTCCTCTTTGTGGCAGCCCCTGAGATATTGGAACACTGCTATCATGTCATCCCTGGCCCTTCTTTTTTTTTATTGGTTTTTAAAACAAATATAAACAAACAAAACATAAAAACATCACGCCATCTTCCATATAAATATATATATACATACAGTGTGCCGGTTGGTTTACAAATTGTTTTGTGCTTCCATTTCGTAGTCTTCAATTACAATTACATTGTATGTGATCTCGTATTTTCAGTCAAATATTAAATACATTAATATCATTATTATTCATTTCACTATACTTTTATTCATTCATGTTTTACGAAATAATCATATTTTACTTAATTTGTTTTATGACAGTTCATATTATCATCCCAAATCAATCCTAGAATCATTTTGTAGATATAATAAGAAAAAAATACATCTTTATATATTTATTATTTTCTAAAAGTCTACATATTTCATTACTATATTTTATTGTCTAACCATTGATAGAATAGATCCCAAATTTTATAAAATTGTTTATCATCTTGTTCTCTAATTTCAAATGTCAATCTACTCTTTTTAGCACATTCCAATATTTTCTTAATGATTTCCTCCTGTGATGGTGTTTTCTCATTTTTCCAGTTTTTAGCAAATACAATCCTAGCCACTGTTAATACATTGACAATCAGGTATTTCAAGTCTTTACTATATATTTCAGGTAAAATTCCCAATAAAAATATCTCTGGTTTCAAATCTATATGTTTTTTTGTCATTTTTTTCCAACCATGTGTGGATTTTAGTCCAGTATATTTTAGCATCCGCACATGTCCACCACATATGGTAATATGAGTCAGGTGTCTAATGACATTTCCAACATTTTTTGGATTTATTCTTGAACATTCTTGCTATTCTTGTCGGGGGGGGGGGAATGTCACCTGTAAAACATCTTATACAAATTTTCTTTATATGCTGTTGACATTGTCATTTTATAATTTTGAGACCACAATTTTTGCCATTTCTCTAAATCAATCCCATATCCAAAATTCTTCCCAAGCAATCGTAGTTTCTTTAACTTGTTCTTGTTCTAGTTTAATTTCGAATAAATATCCATACAATTTTTTAATCACCTTTTCATCAATACCTGTTAAAATCTTATCTAAGTCAGTCAGTTTATCATAGAAACTGTTGTGAATGCATAAACTGTAATAAAGTTATTTGGAGCTTGGAGTTAGTGCAGGGTTCTGGCCCTGCACTTCTGATTGGCTGTCCAATGGCAGGATCGGATTGGCCCGTTCAGGGGAATCTGATTGGCCATTAATAGAGCCTCCGTATTGGTTCAATGGAGCAAGTGCTCCTGAGTTCTTATTGGTTAAATAGTTATTGGGTTATCTATATAAGAGGGCCATAGCTGCCCTGTTTTCTGAGCTGGCACTATGTAAATAAAAGAGTTGAAGTTCACCGTTTAACTGGCTCGTTTCCATTCATTATCGCCCATGCCTCAAACTTGACAGAAACCTTCTGTTTTAGAATCTTTTTCATACCTTGAATGTATTTGCGCATATGAAAACCAATTCATCTTTACACCTTGTTCCTCTAGTTTTTGTATAGATTTAAGTTCACCCTTTTCATTCAATATGTCACCATATCTAGCTGTTTGTTCCTTTTTGTATATTATAGGATAAGCAAATGCTTCAATAGTCGATAGCCAGACTGGAATTTTCAAATAACATTGTCTTTTAATCTTCTCCCTGTTTAACCACAGAGACTCCCAAAACTATATTTATTCTTATACCTGTATCTTGTAAGCGATTGACAAATCAGATAAATACTAAATACTAAATCAGCTTACAACTACCATAAAATGAACATGTAAATACCTTTTAATTGGGTAGTTGCATGCAAAAATTCAGAGCATTCATTTATGGTTAGGTTTTAAGCAAAGATTTAAACTGAAAGCCATATGCTTCACTTCAATGGTACAGCACCCAAAGCCATACGCATGGTTTCTGTAGCCAGACTGGAATTTTCAAATAACATTGTCTTTTAATCTTCTCCCAGTTTAACCACAGAGACTCCCGTATATAATGTCTTCTAAAATACCCCTGTGTTTTAGTTCCTTTGTACCATAAAAAAGCATGCCACCCCAACAACAGGTCATCTCCTTCTAGTGTCAACAATCTAGTCTTTCTTAATGTTATCCATTCCTTAACCTGCATCAAATTTGTAGCTTGGTAATACAACTCCCAATTAGGCAAACCAAATCCTCCTCTTATTCTAGATTCTTGCAAAAGTTTTAACTTTATTCTCGCTTTCTTACCTTGCCAAATATATTTCAACACAATTTCATTTAAATCCTCAAAGTAGTCTTTTCCAAGCCTAATTGGAATTTTTTGAAACAAATATAAAATTCTGGGTAATATATTCAACTTGATTGTTAATATTATCCCTATTAATGACAGTTGTAGATTTTCCCATTTCGCCAAATCTAGTGCTATCTGCTGCTTAAGTTTGATATAATTATTCTCTTTTAGTGTACTGCATCTTGCTGTCAAGTATATCCCCAAGTACTTGATCTTATTTGTGACCTGAATTTTCACTAGGTCTGCCAGTTCTTCCTTTTGTCTTGATAGCTTATTCTTTGTCAAGATATTTATCTTATCTTTATTTATTTTCAAGCCAGCCATCTTTCCATATGTCTCCATCTTTTCTGTCAATTTTGATGCTGTTTCTAGTGGGTCTTCTAAGATTAAAACCAGATCATCTGCAAATGCTTGCAACTTAAATTCTTCCTTTTTCATTTTCATCCCTTTTATATTCCTTTCATCTCTAATATTTCTATTTAGCCCTTCCAAAGTTAATACAAACAATAGAGGTGATAGTGGGCACCCTTGTCTTGTTCCTTTTGTTATATTGATAAAGTCTGTCAATTCTCCCTCTATCATTACCTTTGCCTTTTGCTTATGATATATAGCTTCTATTGCTTGAATAAATTTTCTAGCAAAGCCCATCTATTCCAGCAGTAATAACATGAATCGCCAATTCACATTATCAAATGCCTTCTGTGCATCTAGAAATGTCAGAGACATTTGTTTTTCAGGATGTGCCTCGTAGTATTCCAAAGTGTCCAAGATTACTCTCATATTGTTCTTAATTTGTCTCTTTGGTAGAAATCCATTTTGATCAGGATGGATAAAATTATTTAAATATTTTTAAGTCTTTCTGCCAATATTGAAGCAAAAATTTTATAATCTGCGTTTAGTAGGGAAATAGGTCTACAGTTCTTAATTTGTAATGGATTGGTCTCCTCTTTTGGAACAAGTGTGATATAAGCTTCTGATCATGATTTAGGTATCCTTTAACATAACTTCATTCATAACTTCTAGCAATGGAAGATTCAGTGATTCTTGTAATGTTTTGTAAAATTTTGTAAAGTCCATCTGGGGCTGGTGCCTTTCCATTATTTTGTTTCTGAAGTGCTTCAGTTAACTCCATCATCATTGTATTGCTTTCTAACATTGTTTCAATCTCTTTAGGTATCTGGGGTAACTTAGCATTCTGTAGGGACTGTTTGACTCTTTCCTCATCAATATTCTCTTGTGTGTATAGTTTCTCTTGTGTATATAGTTTCTGTGGCATTTCCTGTAGCTCTTTTTCAAGTCCTTTATACTCATCTTCTAATGCCTTGGAGGCTAATCTTTTCATGGTATTTCTTTTCCTTGTATAGTCTATTATCAAGCCTCTGGCATATGCCTTCATTGTATCCCATACGTTCTGAATTGATGTATCTTCTTTTTTGTTTTCTCTAAAGAAAAAAGCCAGTTCTTTCTCCATCCACTGTGTGAAGTCTTTTTCCTTTAAAATAGTATTATTTCACATCCATCTAGATCTTCTTCTTTGTCCTTTCCATTTAATTGTCATTGCATTGTGATCTGCCCAAGTACTTGTTTCAATATTTATTTCTTGAATGTTAACAATTCTGTTGACATCCATATCATATCTATTCTGGACATGATAAAAGTCTATTTGAGTAGAAGGTGTATTGTTTAGTTTTAGCATTTCTTTCTCTCCATGTATCTTTTAAGTTTATTTCATCTACCATTTTAAAAAAAGATTCAGGGAGAGTCTTTCTGTTTTGCTTTATTGTTTTCTGTGCTGTATAGTCCAGTTTATTGTCTACAATTCCATTAAAATCTCCCATCATAACTATATTAGCATAGTCCAGTTCAATTGTTTTCATATGTAATTTGTTTATAAAATTCCTCTTGATTGTCATTCGGGGCATAGATTGCAATCAGGAGTGTTTTCATATTTTTGTCCATTATTTCCACCATTAGTATTCTTCCGTCATCATCAGTATAAATCAATTTCTCTGGGATGGTCTCTTTTCTTGCATTGTGTCAAGGAAGTAAATATTTTCCCTAATTTTGACTGTATCAACAATTGTTCATATTGCTTTTTAATATGTACTTCTTGTAGGCAGATTATATCAAATTTTAATTTCTCTAATTTATGGAAGGTTTTCCTTCTTTTAATGGCTGAATTGTCCATTTATATTAATTGTAATCATTTTTTTCTCTTCCATGGTTATATTTTGTATTTAGGTTTGACAGCTCTTGTGGATCTTGGTTCACGTTGTTCTTTGGTTTCTTCCTTTCCACCTACTGCACCTTTCTTTTTCTGCCTCTTCCTCTTTCCCTCTGAAAAATTCTGTGTAAAATGATTCCGCTTTCTCAATTGCGTCAATTCTATACCTCTGTTCTTGTCATGTGAACATTAAACCTTTTGGAATCAGCCATCTATAATTCACCTCTTTTTAAAGTAGCAATTTGGTCAAGAATCAGTATTCTCTTCTCATTTCTCTCACTCTTCTGGGTACTTGTTTCAAGACCACAATCTCCTTGTCTTTGTATTTCAATGTTTTCTCTCTTGCCACTTGCAATATTTGTGTTTTAATGGCTTTCTTTGTAAATCTGATGTGAACTTCTCTTGGTAAGCTATTTCTCATTGCATATCTTGTGAAGACTCGATAGAGCTCATCTATTCCATCCATCATCTTCTCTTCAGTTATTTCCAAAGCTTCAGCCAATATTTCTATCATTATCTCAGCTAGAATTTGTCCTTTTTCTTCCTCTATGTTTTGGAATCTAAGATAAAATTCTGATCTGTCCATCTCCTATCTCAGCATACCACTTTTATCTTGTTCAACCACAGTTAATCTGTTATCGATGTCACCAATCTTCTTGTCTCTTTGTTTATCTTCTTCAATTTTTTGGAGTCTCACATCATACTTCATCATCATTTGTTGGATGTTCTCCACTTTTTCATCAGTTTTCCCTGTTCTTTGTTCAATGTTCTCTATTCTATTTTCAATATTCTCTGATCTTGTTTGAATATTTTGAATTCCTTGCATAATGATCTGCAGGGTCATTTTTTCTTGTTCTTTTTCTTGCCTTAACATTGTCTGTACTGAACGTTGTCCTCCAGATGGTGGAGAGGAAGAAGTAGAAGTTGAGGAACCAGGAGCTGTTAATTTCCTACTCATTTCAAACAATTCAAAATCTTCAGGTTCTTCTAGACCTTAATCCAATTGTGAAATAACCAATTGCAGTCCCAGATAAAAATAGTCGGAAAAAAGAAGCCAAACAGTAATAATAATAAAAAAGAAAAAAAATCTTCAGGTTCTTGTATACCTTAATCCAATCGATTGATTCGATAACAGTAAAAATTCAAATATGAAGGAGAAGACCATAAACACACACAAAAAAGAAAAAGTTGTAAAATCCTAAAAAAGGCGGAAAAGTGGAGAATAAAAAGCTAAAAAAAGAAAGGAAAAATTCTTCAGGTTCGTCAACACCATAATCCAATTAAGAGGTCTCAAATATGCATAAGAGGTTGCATAAGAGGATGCATAAGAGAGAAAAAAAGAAGGCCAGAAAAATAAACAAACAAACAAAAACCAATATGGAAGGTATATGGAAAGACAAAAATACCAGGAAGGGAGAGAGAAAAAAAGGCTACTCCCTTAAAAAGAAAAGGGAGGGAATCATTAATACTAAAGCTTTTCCTTTAAAATAAAAAGCAAGCGTAGAAATTAACTTACAAAGACAAGAAAAAAAAACAAAGACAAGTTCCAAAGAGCCAAAAATCCAAATAGCTATTACAAAAAGTAAACTGATGAGGAGGGGTAGCACAGCTTAAAAAAAATAAAAAGAGCACACTGCACTTTGTTTAATTATCCAAGGCTCTTGTTATAACTCTCTTCTCCAGAGACTTATCACCTTTTCTTTTCCTACAAGCTTCAACACCAGACTTCAGCTGTTGATAGAAACCCAGAAGAGCACCTGCAATAATACTCTCCCATGCTCTTCCCCCTATCTTATCAAAAAGCAATGTCCTTGAAAAGAAGTCTCAGTTCTTTCTCAGCTTGGTCTGGTCAAAAGAGAAATAGAATATTTCCAAGCCTCTAGTTGGCAGTGTTACAAAGTTTCTTTTGCTTTCACTCTCCCCCTCCTTTTCCAAGCAAAATATAATAAGAATTAATTAAAAAAAGAAAAAGGTATTTTAAAAAAATAACTAAAAGGGAGTCTCTAGCCTAAAATATTATAAAATCCAAAAGGAGAAAAAGAATAGGTGAAAGAAGAGAAAAAAACCAGTCCAGTTTCAAAATATAAGATCATGTGTAGAAAATCCAGTAATGAGAAAAATAAAAATATTACTTTGACATTCCTGTTTAAAATCGCCACTTAATCACTTCTGTCAAAACTTTTACAGATTCTTTCTTTTCCTTAGAGTGTCCTTTCAAATCTTAGAATAAACAAAAAGTTCTCACCAAACGGCACACTCTCTGTTTCCATTTTCTTTCATTTCGGAGCTGTCCCAACTTCAGCAGCTTTAATGGCTGCCTCTTTGCCACTGGCAAAAAGAGCTTCTCCTGGATCTACCAGGGACTTTGCGGTATCCCTGGGATTGACAGGATGCACTCTTTACATTCACCATCTCTTCGGGACGGTTTAGATCCAATTGGACCATCCAGGAGCAAAGATATTGGCAGCGATCTCAGACCTCCAAGATCACATGACATATCGTCGCGATGCCAGCTCCGCCCCCCCGCTCCCGGCCCTTCTTTTTATTAAACTAAAACAGACCAATTGATTCTGGAGGAAGGAAGGTGTTGCAATATCGAGGTTGATCAGGATCTCAATCTGCAAGTTTCCTGGACTCACAGATGATCTCGGAAAAATAAATTGAGATCTCTACATAATTTTTTCTTGTGAACCAACTGTGGCAAACAAGTGCTCTTATGGCATTAATTTGACTACTACAATAAATTGTAAATGGGGCTGCCCTTCAAAATAATTTCAGAGTTGTAGATGGCTGAAAATGAAGGCACTTGTACAATAATCACACAACTTAGTTTGCCCAGGTGACAGCTCTACTTTGGGACTTCTCTAGATTTTAGGTGCATAAAAATCCTTAATGTTTTGTCACTCCAAATTCAAGGAACAAGAAGTATATTTTGGGAGATATGAGCTAATCTCCTTTCTTTTGGTCACTATAGAGATTTGTTCCCCAGAAGTCACTATAGATTTGTCAAGAAATCTTGCCAGATATTTTATTGAGTAACTCCTTTAGTAGATAGTGAGAATGCTATAAATACATAATACTATGATTTCAACGAAGTGTTACAAAGTACCCCATGACATGCTGATTGACTTAAGTGTAAGCATGACAATTAAATGACCATAGACATGCTTGGAAGTTGAATTGTGTCTTCAAGGCTTGTCAATATATGTCAAATCTGTAGCTGACAGCAGAAATTGTGAAGTCTCGATGAAGATAAGTTATGTCTTTGCAGAGAATAAAAGTTATATATGCACAAAAGATCTATCTATTGCAGAATATAGAAATCAAACCCAGTACACAGAGGATACATGAGTCCTGAACATTTTCCACCAGTGGATTTTTCCCAGCCATGTATCTTCATCATTTTCATGTTTGCATAACAGCTCTGTCTGGTTTGAGAACCCACTGCTTCCCATCTTGCCAACTTCAACCCTTATATCACCTCACTGTTCCTTCCCCTCCCTTTCTCCAGATATGGAAGCCTAGAGGGCGTGATGTCCCACCTTCCATTTCCATTGCTTCATCAAATTAAACTGACAGTCTTCTCATTTTCAGATTCAGGGGCCTATACTCTTTAAGGGTGATGGGTAAAGTGGTTTTTCATTTCTTCTTAGATTGAAATTGAAAGATATTTCTCTTTGTATCTCACCCTTTCCACAGACACATGCAAAATGTTATTAAAGACTATTCTTCAGATAGGAAAGAGGTGTCAAGTGGAGTATCACGGAGTTTAGTTAGCCTTGGGTTTTCTTCTCTTCCATATATCATTAAAGATTTGGAAATATAAGTGGAAACAAAGCTTGTCAAATCTGCGAATGATACATTAAGTGGATATGATAGATAATAATCTAGAAGATAAAATTGAAATGATTTTGAGAGGCTGAAGAAATAGATGGAACTAAGTGCAACTAAATAGGAAAGTACATTTTTATCAAATGCTTCTCTCACCCTCTCATATAGTATGGAGAATACTTCACTTGGTATTAGCACTTACAAAAATAGTATATTAGGAATACTGTAGTAAGTTAATTGCAAGCTGAATATGGGCCACCAATATGATGTGAAAAGAAAGGAAATGCAATTTCAGGATTCATCAACATAATTTTTATATTATGGGAACTAATTATTACATTTAACCATGAGCAAAGATTTCTAAGTGATGGATGATGGATGGATGGATGGAAGGAAGAAAAGATAGATAGATAGATAGATAGATAGATAGATAGATAGATAGATAGATAGATAGACAGACAGACAGACAGACAGACAGACAGACAGATACATGTCTTCATATTTCTGATAGAACATTATACAGATCAATCAAGGCCAATTCTCTCTTGTTCAAGAGTACAGGACACAGAATAATAGGTTCAAGTTATGTGAAATCACATTCCAACTGAATGCTAGAAAAGAAATTCTGAAGAACAATTCTTAAGAATGGAATTACTTACACAGAGAGGGAACAACCTCATTGGATGTGTTCAAATAAAGGAACCCTTCTCGGGTATTTTAATTTCTTGCATTGTTTGATAGGCTAAATGGACCCTTCCACCTCTGATTCCAATACACACACAAACACACACACACACATAATGTGGAGAAGAAGAAAATGTTTTTGTATAATTTTGTATTAATATAATTCTGAAATGGTATATGTGGAATCTTTCCCTATAAATGTGGTAGTCCCAGGTTTGATCACTGTGCTATCCTGAGAATAATGGTGATGTGGAAGTGGACTTTAATTTCTTATTTCACCTTTTTTTTCTACTTTCCCCACCCACCACCCATACATTGTGAGGTAAGAGAGGTGATTGCTCAGCAGTCAGCCAGTGTCAATCACTCCACTAGGTTGCCTTGCTACTTGCTCAATCATGCAGATTTCTGCCTCACTTCTCTCTAGTGCTATTTCTTCTCATATATTTATTTCAAAATATTTTGAATTTGTGAGATGCTGAAATGAAATGTGGGGCGGGGGGAGAGAAGGACTGACAAATCAGCCTAGCAAAACTAAGGAAGTGTCTTGGAATGCACCATAATATTGGCCCCTCTTCATTTGTCCTACAATTTTCCAATTGATGGGTGTTTCTGACATTAGTGATATGCTGACCAGAGATCACTGCAAAGCAAAAGAAGAAAATCATTCATTTTTCCCACAATAGCTGGCATGCTTCCGTAAGGTCAGGATAACATCACTTGATAGGGACTTGCAGCAGATAAAACTGAGGCAGAATAGGAATTGGTGGTCGTGATAGCTAATCCTATATTGTGTTGACAGAAGGAAAGGTGGTGGCATTTTAGCTCAACAGTTGGGAAATAGACTAATATGGCTATCTTTTTTGGAGATGAACCTTGCTTTGGAATAGACATATTAAGACAAATAATTAATCTGGAAGTTTCCATTGGCCTAAAATATATCTAGATTTGTGGGATTTATGTACATGTAAACCTAATATCAGAACTTAAGACTTGATTCCATATAATCAGCATAACTGAAGGAAAAGAAAAAGCAAAAGAGTGCAGACAAACCAGTTTGCAGTGATGAAAGGGGGCTGAAATACTAGAATCTGACGGAGGAAGCTTCTTCAGGTGTGTTTTTAAGCAAAGTACTAATTTCTAATAATTACTGTGATTATGTTTTTAGTGACTGGGCCAAAGCCGAAAGGACGCTCAGCTGTGGATGTATCTGGTGGTGAATTGAGGCCTTTGAACTATGGTGCTGGAGAAGACTCCTGTGAGTCCCTTGGACTGCAAGGCGATCAAACCAGTCAGTCCTAGAGGAGATCAACCCTGACTGCTCTTTAAAAGGCCAGATCCTGAAGATGAAACTCAAATACTTTGGCCATCTAATGAGAAGGAAGGACTCGCTGGAGTAGAGCCTAGTGCTGGGAGCGATTGAGGGCAAAAGAAGAATGGGATGACAAAGAATGAGGTGGCTGGATGGAGTCACTGAATCCGAAGGTGTGAGCTTAAATTGACTCCAGAAGATGCTAGAGGACAGGAAGGCCTGGAGGAACATTGTCCATGGGGTTGTGATGGGTCAGATACAACTTTGCAACTAACAGCAACAACAACAACATATTTTTAATGAAAGCTAATATTGACAGGCAACTCATATATCCCCTGGTCAGTCTCAGCCTTACCTAATGGACTTCTCATGGCTGAGATGCAGGAGTCCATAACAATACCTTCTCCAGAAATGGAGTACCTGTTGCTTCTTCTTCTTTTGCCATATTTCTCATGAGATTTGCAACAACATTTGCTTCAAGCTAGGCTATAATTTCACTTCCCTTTGCCTGATTTCTTCATTCATCTGGGAATTCCCATGATTAGGAACATGATGAAATTTTGTCAGTATCCCCTCTTGGCAGGCTGTTTCTATGGTGAGCCCTTGACAGCAGCTTATCTGCTCCAAGAGACTCTACTGTTGCCAAGGTGAAGAACAGAATGCCAACAATGACTAAACAGGTTATCCAGAAATGTGGAACAGCAGCAGAAAGGTTGGCTAAACAGTAGTTCACAAAACAAAATGGATTCATCTGAGAATATATGGCACATAAATTCTCATAGAAACTGTCCCTATTTATATATTCATTACAACCATACTGCGTATCAAAAAGAGCCTTTGCATCCTGCAGGAAGATAGACTGAAGAAAAAATTTACACCACGTGTTATAAAGAATGCTGATGACTTAATTTGTTCCCTATTGAATTTACCAAAAATTGTATTAGGTTTTTAAGGCTAACATCAAAACCATGAAGAATTGGCTGTCCTATGCAGTTTAATGTATAAAAACGGCTAATTAAATATCTCAACTTATGTTGTTTTAGTATTCTATCTCATCTTGAAAACCAAGGGTAATATTAATTTTAAAATTAAAAACGTGTGTTTGTATATATAACCTGTGAGAACCAATGTAACTAAAACACAATTACTCCATTTACATCTGTGATTTTGAAAAGATCTTGAGTGTATACAAATACATATAAAGTAGTTGAAGGAAAAAAGCCTGTCACTTCTGTTAGGAAGTATATCATAGAAATATGGCAAAGAAAACTGTATAAACTACATAATTATTGAGAAGTAAAGCAAAGTACTTTATTGATTAAAATAAAAGAATACTTTCACAAATGAAAGTATGTTGCCCCAGGCAACAAGAAGATGAGGACAAGAAAGATTGACTTATTTTTTTTAAAAAAAGAGTCTAACCAAGTTTGTTGAGACTCCTAAATATGAAAAAGCCTTTAAAGAGTTAAACATTAAGAGGGTCAGATTTCAATTTTCCATTTATTTTGATGTTTATTTATCTAATGAAGAGTTGGTGTTGTGCAAGAATTTGAAGAAGATATGTAACATCTACATTTTTATCTTTTAGAAAAGTTCTTTCCAAGGGAAAGATTCTACAGCACCATAAAGAAAGAGGCTTGCACTGTGAAATGGGAAGTGGGAAACTTGTAGGGTCATGAAGTCACTGGATCATCGACTATCACCTATCAGTTGGGTTACAAAAAAATGAAAGGCACTAAAAGAAGTATCTTACCGTGCACCCATATATCTTTGTAGTCCAGCATCAATCAGGGACCAAGTTGCTGATTTTCTGTCTAGATAATTGAATTGACCCAGATATTGCAATCTGGAAGACAGAGATTAATGAAACCAGTAGAAGAAAGGAGAAGATTAAAGGGGAAAATGACAATATGTAGCAGTTAAAGGCTGAGTGACATCCTGTCATACTGCTGATAACATAGGCTGGGAGAAGAAGAGATAACCTACTTTCTCAAAAACTAAAAAAGGGAACTATTGTGCTGTTCACAGGGAGGAGATTGCTGGGAGACTTGAAGAGAGAGGTTGAGGAGAAAGAAGAAGGATAATAATCCAAAAGTGATTCTAGGCCTTGTTGGTTAATAAAGCCTTTTTGATCCCAATGCAGACTAAGGCAAGATTCCTAAAGCAGAGGGTGGGGTCCAAAAGCCACCAAAGAAGGATGTTGGTATTTTCTGTGTAGAATCATATCCAACAAGATCTTCATAATCGTTTACAAGTTTGCATCAACTAGAACAAGCTTTTGCAAGATAAGAACTTCCTTCCTTCCTTCCTTCCTTCCTTCCTTCCTTCCTTCCTTCCATCCATCCATCCTTCCTTCCTCTGTCCCTCCCTCCCTTCCATTTGTAACTTGCTTTTCCAAAAAGTTCCAGTCATACAACTCAAGATAGGAGACGCTCTATTCTCTTATAGAATGTGATAGAACTCAAAGAAGACCTTCATTTTCTTTAACATCTTTGGTCAGCATTCTTTGAAAACTCAATGAATTCACCATTGCCAAATATTTCTGCCAGCAGGAACAATTCACCATTTCTGAATGCCTCCAATATCTCTATTCCTTACTGATTCTACCAGCTTATTTGTTGCCACCACAAGCAACAATTAATAGGTGCAGCTGGGTTTTTTTTTTTTTTGCAGTGCGCAATTACTCTTAATTCATCAGTGTGACCCTTCCCCTAAACAAGTTTTACAGGCCTGCTTTATGCTAGCCTTTATTCTGTACTAGAATTACAATGCATAATTCACCGCTTAAGGTGCCACGTGCTTTCTTTTCTCATCTAAGTAGGAGCCTATTTGCAATCATCTTTCAAGTTTCTATCAGATATATTTTAAACACATGTAGTAAATTATCGGGACCACCTTCATCAAATATTTTCTTAAACATCCTGCTGCTTTAGATTAATTGAAATATATATATTAGATTTATTCATTTGTGGTTTCTACTCACATAGGAAAACATGGCATTAAACAGAACTAACAGAACGTTATCTATTGCTATGTTAAATAACAATAGTGTAAGATGAATATTCTTAATGATACGTATATATTTTTTCTTTCCTGCACTTAACGTATGATACATTGCACTGAATGACAGGAACTTGCTACTCTCTACAATGCATAACACTTTGCAAATATTAAGAAAGAAATAAGAATTCTTCCCCTATCTGTTATTATTGATGCTTTTGCCAACATGTTTATTTGTGTTGTTCTCGTTAAGGACTTAATCCAGTTTGATGCTTTCCAAATGCATTAGAGCACAATTCTCATTACTTCCTGCAAATAGGTTGGGGATTGTTAAGGACTTGGCATGGGTTGAAATAACTGGAGACATTTATGGAACAGTAAACTTCAGCTCTTTATTACATCGTGACTAGAATAACAACAACGGTTAACTCTGCCTTATATAGGCATCTTCTGTATGATTCAACCAATAATGAACTAGGAATGCTAGCTCTTTTATCAAATAAGAACTCTTACTTAAAGACCAATCAGGTCCGTTAGGGCTGACCAATCCTGGTTGAGCTGCCTGATGGCCAATCAGAAGTGCAGGGCCAGAACCCTGCACTTTACCTCAAGCTCAGACCTTTATTGATTTATTGTATACATAGCACCCCTTCCCCCTGGCTTCTCAAATCCGGTATGGTCACATAGTCCTTCAAATAGGACGGTTGTCTTTTAAGTCTTTTAGATTTCCGTTGGATTGGCTGATTGCAATCCTGTTGAGGTAGTTCGTTGTTTAGCAGCGATTCTGCTTCAGGTTCAGAGTTTATTTCTTCCTCGTTTCCTACATTGTTCTCTATTCCCTGAGGTGCAATTTCTTCCTCTTCTTGCCCCGTTTCTCGCGTCTCACTCCCATCGTCGTTTCTTTCGAACGGGTTCTCTGGATCTTCCTTGTCTTCTGTACTCTCCCCCCCCCCAGTTTGGTCATAGGGAGTTTGATGATTTGCTGGCACAAGTCGTGACCGCAATTGGTCGATATGCCGTTTGTACAGTTCATTGTCCCGGCATTGCACAATGTAGGATTTGGGGCCGGTTACGCGCACTACTGTCGCTTCTATCCATGATGGGTGGCCAGATAAGTTCCGTGCATAAACGAGGTCTCCTACCTGGAAGGTGCGACAGCGTCCGCTGGACCCTAAGGGTTTCTCCGGTTCATAAGCGGGGTGCAGCCGGTCGAGGTGGGAGCGGAGTCGTCGTCCCATTAGTAATTCTGCGGGGGTTCTCCCCGTAACGCTGTGTGGCGTGATGTGTTGCAAGAAGAGGACTTGGTTCACTTTTTCGTCGATATTGTCATAATCCGTTTTTAATAATGTCTTTTTTGTATACTGGACCATGCGTTCCGCTCGGCCGTTGGTTGCAGGGTGTGCTGGTGAGGTGAGCGCATGGCGGATGCCGCGGTCAGCGAGGTATTGCTCGAACATCAGTGCGGTAAACTGTGGTCCGTTATCGGACACCAGGACGTCCGGTAAGCCGTAGGTTGCAAAGAGTCTGCTTAATACTTTAATCACCGCTTCGGATGTTGTAATCGTCATACGATGGATCTCCAGCCAATTGGAGTATGCGTCGACTGTGAGCAGGAATGTGTGGCCTCTGGTCAGTCCCGCAAAGTCCAGGTGTATTCAGGACCATGGCCCACATGGTGTCTCCCATTCCGTAGGGATGGCTTTTGGAGGAGTGTTGCTGGCTTGTTGGCAACTTGGGCAAAGTTTAACCCACTGTTTGATTTGGCGATCCATTTCCGGCCACCAGGCGTAGCTACGTGCAAGCGCCTTCATGCGCACAATGCCGGGGTGGCCCTCGTGTAGCATTTGCAAGAGCGTCTTTCGGAGTCATTCTGGGATGACGACTCTATCACCCCAGATGATACAACCTTTCTGTGAGAGCAGCTCGGTCTGTCATGATTTGAATGGTGCTAAGTCATTTGGGACTCGGTCCAATGGCCATTCCCGTTCTACCCAGCTTAAGACTCGGGCTAGGGTGTGATCTCATCTGGTTTCTCTCGTGATGTCTCGTGCGGTCATGGATGGTGAGTTGAGTGCTTCTATCTACAACGTGGTTGTCGTTGGTGCTGGATCGTCGAGAGTCTCTGGAAGCGGTGCTCGGCTCTGTGCGTCGGCATGGGGAATGGCTTTCCCCGGGCGATATTGCAGCCGATAATTAAACGCAGCTAGAAATTCTGACCATCGGGTCAGCCTAGGGGATAATATGTAGGGGGTTGGCTTGTCCCCGGCTATTATCCCAAGCAACGCNTATTCGTGAAATTTCTTCACAGCAGAGACAATTGCAAGGGCTTCTTTATCGATTTGTCCATAGTTCCTTTCTGCTCTTGAAAGAATTTTTGAAAAGTATGCAATCGGGGCTTCGTTCCCATTAGGCAGCACGTGGCTCAAAATGGCGCTTACACCGAAGGGGGATGCATCGCAAGTGATGACCAATGGTAAAGTCTCGTTAATCTGCATAAGTACAGAGTCAGATGTGAGCAGTTTTTTAACATTTTGAAATGCTTGTTCTTCACGATAACCCCAAACCCACA
>BHEV01035422.1:0-31196 GCA_004319985.1 Emydocephalus ijimae | reverse complement strand
CAAAACTCCCGCAGAGTTGCTAATGGGGCGGAAGCTCCGCTCCCACCTCGACCGCCTACACCCCTCCTACGAACCTGAGAATCCACACGGATCCAGCGGGCGATGCCATACCTTCCAGGCAGGTGACTTGGTGTTCGCTAAAAATTTGTCGGGCGATCCGTTGTAGGTAGAAGCAACTGTGGTTCGAATAACCGGCCCTAGATCCTACCTCGTACAATGCCGCGATGATAGACTATGGAAGCGCCATATTGATCAACTACGATCAAGGCTGCCATCAGGGATCTCCGAGTTCCCTGATGCCCCAACTGAGGGGGGAGGAGATACGGAGGATGAACTCAAATTAGCAGAAAATTTTAATGAAAGGAACGATAGTGGAACAGAAACACGTGAAGAGGAATCAGGGATGGGAGTGAGCTTGCCTCTTGGGGATACCGAAGATGTTGGTGACAACAGAAATTCAAACTCAGGGTCAGAGGCACCCCCTTCCCCAAACAATGCCCTACTTCATCAAGAGTGCAGCCAAATACCGGGGGCACAACGAAAGTCAACTAGAATAACAAAACAACTGTCCTACCTCAAGGACTACGTAACCGCACCCCGTAAACAGAACCCAGGGGGAAGGGGTGTTGTGAATGAATAAATGTGTTAATAAAGTTATCAAGAGCTTGAAGTCAAGTGCAGGGTTCTGGCCCTGCACTTCTGATTGGCCGTTAATGGCGATATCAGATTGGTCCATTCAGGTGAATCTGATTGGCCATTAACGAGCCTCCCTTATTGGTTTAACGGATCTACCGCTCCCGGGTTTTCATTGGTTGAATATCTAATAAGTTGCCTATATAAGGAAGGCTGTAGCAGCCATTGAGTTTGAGCTGTCACACCATGTAAATAGTTTGAAGTTCACCTTTTCACCGGCTCGTCTCCATTCTTCGCGCCCACGCTCAGTACTTAACACACAGAGACATGCATGAACACACACACACATATACGTACACTCACAATCACACCCCAAAACTCAACTTACAGCCTCTGTTGACATTTTCAGGCCAGCCTGTTTTCTGAGGGATAGTTCTGGATTAATTTAATTTTCTTTTAATGCAAAGGAACTTCATTGCTAGACTAAAGTCACCATCTACTGCTTACTGTTGTTGGGTTTGGGGAGATGCGGTTTTCTTGAATGACACAGAAGCTGGCTGGAGCCTGAGACCGAAAATGGAAATGAAAAGACCTTAAAAAAAAGAAAGAAAGAAAGAAAAGCCACCAAAGTCTGCAAACAAATGGCCCCTTCCTTTAAGCTTTCTGAAATATGCCCGTATAAAAAGCTGGGAGTAAACAAAATACTGTGTTTAACAATCTCCAGGCCCTTGTAGTTTTCTCACAGACCTGACCCCTCTAACTGTAACCGTGAGATATGGATGAAGAAGAGAGGCTGGGAGAAAAAGAACAGGCTGACCCAGCTATGACCTCCCTGCTGCCAGGTGTGCCAAGAGGAGGGCTGGGGAGGTTGACACTTCATCCCTGCACATTCCTGCTCTCCAATTATGCTTTCACTCCAAGGAGCAGATAAAGAGACTTGCAGAGGACAGAAGAGAAGGCAGTGGCTGGGAGAAGCTTCTCCAGGAGGCAGCCAAAAGATAAAGACCGGTTGCTGGGTGAACTTCTAGTACCAAGTGAGGGAGAAGTGCTGCCCCTCCACCCCCAGAGAGTTGGAGAAGAGTGCAAAGGGCAGGAGGGCTCTTGATTGTTTGGCTGCACATCTAAGGATAGTGCTCTAATGTCAAAGGGAAGCTAGAGAAAGAAATACTGGCATGCCCAGACAGCTTTATTTCAGGGTCTTCAGTGGGTTTGGGGACTAGCAGCCAAGAGATTACTTCACTTAACAGAGTGAAGGGATACCTTAGAACAGTGTTTTACAAGTTTAACAACTTTAAGGTAAGATAAAGGTAAAGGTTCCCCTCGTACATACGCACTAGTCGTTTCTGGCACTAGGGGGTGGAGCTCATCTCCATTACAAAGCTGAAGAGCCAGTGCTGTCCAAAGATGCCTCCATAGTCATGTGACTGGCATGACTAAACACTGAAGGCACACAGAACACTGTTACCTTCCCACCAAAGTGGTCCCTATTTTTCTACTTGCCTTTTTACATACTTTCGATCTGCTAGGTTGGCAGAAGTTTTAAGATATGTGATAAAAAATATAAAAAACTTTAAGATATGTGGACATTAATTCACAGAATTCTTGGGAATTCTGGCTGGGGAATTCTGGAAGTTCAGGTCCACACATTTAAATTTTGTTAAGATTGAGAAACCCTGCTTTGGAAGAACAAAACAAGACCAGGGTCCAGAAAGGAGACCAACCTTGTTTGGGAGGTTACCCCGGTGTCTTAATGCAAACCTCAATGGCATTTCAGTACCAAGAAAATGCTCACTGATGCCGTTCTGACTGCTTGTGAGAAAACACAGCCATGCAGAGAATTCAGGCACATAACTTGAAACCTGGAGCCTCCTGATTCAGCTGCTGAGTTCATTGACTGTACTTCAGGTTGTATTTGAAGTTCTTAATTGATGCATGAGCTTATTCACATGTTGGCTGTTTGCAGACAAAGATGAGTAAATAAGCTTCTTGCTGCATACCAGACATTAACACTGATTAAAGATAGTGTTCCAGGGAAGTCCATTGAACAGAATGGAAAATAGGAGAACTTTCCCCAATTTACATTTGAATGGCTTAATAGAAGACATCTGTTACTAGGTGAAGTGCCAGATTTTACTTAAATCAGTGTTAACTAAATACAATCAAAAATGTATTTATCTGTCTGTCTGTCTGTCTGTCTGTCTGTCTGTCTGTCTGTCTGTCTGTTTATTTGTTTGCTTACTTACTTATTTCTCACCTCCCTGAGTTGCCTATGCAGTACATGACTGAACAGTGGGAATGAAATCCAATTCTGGATTGGATTAAAATTCTTAACTTTCAGTGGCATCACTAAAAACGTGTTACAAATTAAACTGTATAGCTGAAAAGATATTAATCCTTTCCCCAGCTCATGACAGAGTTATCATGATTACAATGCCCAAGGGGTAGGTGGACGAGGATCAAGGAGGCTGAAAATTATCAACTTCCAGAAGGCCTGTAAACAGGCTTTAGAGCTGCAACAGTATTCAGATAAAAAACTTTCTGGCTTTGTTTTTAAAGCTATTGCACTATGCTTCTCTCTGGTTGAATGTTGGCTTATAACTGTGTAACTGGCTGAGTTTATTTAGTAAGAATAAATTAGTGTCAGAAATGAAGTAGTGTCTCCTGCTTGGGCAGGGGTTGGACTAGATGACCTACAAGGTCCCTTCCAAATCTGTTAATCTGTAAACATCTTAGAATAAAGCCTGGCATTAGTAAGCGGTATCAAGCAGATGTTTATAGCCCACTATTCTTCATATCAGTGATAATTCCCTTTAATCTTCCAGAAGGCATTTGTGAGTTGCCAACACACATACGCACACTCTGCAGGAGATTCTGTTGCTATGTACTCTGTGGGCAGTGGCCTCTGCCCAGGATATTGAAGCAGTCCAATCCATGGCCCTCATATTCCTGTCTTAAATACAGGGCATTCATTTTCATAAGGTAGAGAAGGAGAAGGTTCATCTTCTGCCATTCAACAAGGCTTTGGGATAGTTCATGTTAAGGTTCTATGGCTAAAATGTTCACAGTGAAAACTTCATTACAACTTTTTTCTCTTCTGGTAACTGCTAGGTGAAAGCTGAAGCAGATCAGCGATTGAACAGTCCATGGTTAATTTGCAGAAACTCATGGGCTTAGCAGACACTTTAGAGGAATTTTCCTAGCTCCTCCCTTGCCTATACAGTATGGAGATGATAATGCTGTAATATTGTCCTATTTCACTGAGATGCTGGAGTGAAGGCTGTGATTTATTCTTAATCCTTGAAAAAAACTCCATAAAGCCTTCTCTTCCATCTCCTTTTCCTGCCACAAAGCAGCATTTCAAACATATCAATCACATGAGGAAACTGGAGAAGAAAGTCAAAAGAACACTGTAAAGAAAAAAAGTCAATTCAAAACTTCACTATTTCCTTTCTGAAAATGAAGCAGCTCTTTTTCATTAGCAACACATCCCAGACAACTTCAGCAGATAATATATTTGAAACTGGGGGTGGTTGTGTAGGGGGTGGAGAATTGAAAGGGAGGAAAACGGAGGATAAACGGGGTGGGTTTGGGGCAGACAGGAGATACTCTGGATTTCCACAGGAGCTCACTCTCCTATTTATCCCCAATGTAGCATGGGATATGCTCCATTCAGGGCCATTCTACCCTCCACCCCCCTTTTCAACAATGTCCCATAGTGGTCTTGCTCTGTTTGTTGTTAAGAATGAGCCCCTCAGTGTAGGAATGTTTCCCAGACAGAAGGTCAAGAGGTCAGTCTCTGGACCTCTGGACATTTGTGCTTCTTCATGTGCAGACATAGCTTTTGAAAAACAGTGTGATCCTTTGAACAGCTGACAAGGATGTTGCTTGTGGTTGTGCCACAAAGCATAACTTAGATCATAAGATTAACTGTCAGGTCATCTGCTTTGAAATCCATTATGAAAAATACTCAGAAAACTGAGGGTTGTCTGGGAAGTTTCTGCTTTTGCTAAAACTGTCAGAAATTATCCTGGGAGTGTTGTCAGATTTATACAGATCTGTGAAAGTGTGTGTGTGTGTGTGTGTGTGTGTGTGTATGTGTGTATGTGTGCGTGAGCACACGTTTCTGCATGCACCCATCTGAAGAAAATGTTTATTGTAATACTTTCATGCTAGTTGGACTAGATCTGGCACCAAAACCTCCATCCTAGATTAGAACGTCTGAACTTGGCTCTTGGAAATGAAAATACATCTTGAGAAAGTCTGCTATGAATAGGAACCAAAGAACTCTTACAAAAGAGGAGAGAAATGCAGACGATCCAGATTTCCCACGTTCGATCTTTTTCACAATTGAGAAAAACAGCTTATGGTGCATATAAACACTGACTAACTCTCTTGATTGGGAGAAAAGTCATAATCTGCAACCTGAATTGGTTGGGTTTTTCCAAAAACCCAAATAATCATAAAAAACATCCTTAGGAAAGGGAAGAGTGGAAAAGAATTAACAAGCTTTTAAATATGTTTGACATATACTTATGCATTTATGCTGCTTTTTATTTTTTCCCCCTGATTGCTGGTCATTATCATGTTGTAATATAGAGTTACACAGACTAATTGTGTTTGTCTTTATTATAAATGAAACATACTAAAAAAACAAAGTCCTTAGAGAGGAAACAATGTATGCATACTGGTGTATGTGCATGAAAGAAAATAAGGATGTGTGTATGTATTTTATATGTATTATCTTGTGGGGTACACAAGATAAAAGGGAAAATAAAGAAGGTACAAGATGCAAGAAAATGAAAAAAAATGCATTTTGCTCTTAGTAGGCAGGTTAGTCAACAAAATTAGATACTTTTCTGTCTGAAAAGGAATTAAGAGAGCATTTATTGAAAACATTTCATATTTTTAGCTGGATACATTGAATTCCAGTTTTCTATTTATGGCTGCTTCCTTTCCAGCATCAAACATTTTATATTTTACATATTTTGCATCCTAGCCCTAGTCAGTGTAAAAATTTTGAATTATCCATTCAAAAAGACCCTGTTTACATTCAACCATGTCATTATTAATAAAATACATATACAAAAAAAGCTAAAAGCATCTAAATATTTTGTTGCCCATGAAAAATAATTACTGATTTCAGGCTGATGGCTTGAACTTTGGTTTAATAAAGGTAGGAAAATGAGTTCACAAAAGAGAAAAACTAAACAAAGCATTTGGCTCTGTTTCAGGTCATATCACTTAAGTCCATCAGCACTTTGTGAATTGTATACTATTGATCTGATCAGAAGACTAATTCTAGATCTCTCCTTACAAAATGCAGCCCCTTAATTTAGTAGCAAGCAAGCACCACAACACAGAGACACATGATTTGGAATTCTCTGCATAGGCTCCCTAATATAGATTTGATAGCATGAACTTTGGATGAACATGTCACTATTGAATGTAGAAAAAATTTGCATAAAACAATTACCCCATGGACAGTGGCTTCAGAGTTGTCTAGACAACATCCTTTAGATGGTATCACTGACCTCAGACACACTAGGCTAGCTTTAAATTAGCAATGAGCAAGACTGGAGGGCTGTATTATGGTAGTTATAAACCATAAGAAGGTATTTAAATAGACAGATAAGACACATGCAAATCTGTCGATTGCCATGACAACCATCTTGATATAGGTTTTCCATATGTAGAAAGAAGGGCAGAGCAAAAGGCAACAAGAAAAAAAATAGCATAGATCCTGTAAAGATAATGAACCCTGGCAGTGTATTAGATGAGCTCTTGGTCACTTATTAACTCTTAATAGAATACAAACTTCTTTACTAGTACACTGCTCATTGGATCAGAGAGCAATTACTTCTAAACCTCCACTGGTAAGGATCTCAGCTATATGGTTGCACCTAATGTACCAATTCTTCACAAATTGATCTGACTGATTAAAAAACACTTTGCGATTAGATGCAAATTGCTTAGCTGCTCAAAAGCACTTGGCAGGGAAGCAGCAAAAAGAGAGAAAAAAAGCATTTTCCAGACATTTCTATATATTGCTTCTAGGTTGACTTTAAATGTATGGACTGCACTGGTTATCATGGCTCCTTGGTAAATGGTTATTAGGCAAGCTTCGTAAATATGAAATTCCTCCTGATCATTAACCTTCCTGTACAGGACACGTACAAACTGAAGGGAATACTTCATTTCTTTAAAAAGCCAAAGTATAAAATGGATAAGAAAATGAAACTTATTCAATATTTTAAAGTAAAATACTAAAGGAGGTGTTTCCTGGAATACCTGACAAACAATCTTTTTGCTGAGCTTGAAGAAACTCTTGCCATGTGTTTCTTAGGATGGAACCAGACTGGAGTGGAGTTGATTCAGAGTAAAGGCTATGATAGCCAGCTTCCTTCCCCTCAAGAATCTGAACTGGGATCTGGGTTCCTGTGCTCAGGAGAGGTATTCCCAAAACTTTCTCAACACAATATAATGAAAGTGAAAAAAAAAAAAACAGAGTGAAACAAAGTGTCGACACCTTTGTAGGAGCCACACTGCCACTTGCTGTTGCAATTCTGTCTGCAGTACTGGGTATCATCCATCAAGAAAGATTTAGACCAAAGAAATTGTAGTAATAATGACAAAGAAACTGAAAAATGTTCATAGAAGGGCAGTTTGTAGAAGGGGGTGTGGTGAGGATCAAGAAAAGACAATTCAGGATCCTAATAAAGTTTCAGTTAATATTTGGAAAACAACCACCTGCAAGTTTTTCAGTTATCAGGGATGAGAGCAGCTCACCTGTTCACAAGAAAACTGTCAGACTGTAAGAAGTTGTCCATGGCTGCTCATATTCTGGGTAATCCCTGCCTGGATAACACCAACATGTCCTATATGGGAATGGAGGAGGAACAACCGTGCTTATTGCAACAATTCTTGGATGTCTGTTTTACCAAATGGTTGGTTAAATTTATTACAGGTAGTCCTAATTGGAGACTACAATTGAGATTGGAAACCATTGCTAAATGAAACTGCAGCTATGATCTTACTTTACCGTTACTTTGCTTTGCAGAACTGCAAAAGTCATAAATGTAAAGATAGGTTTAAAAGGTTTTTTTTTTTTTCATCATTTTCATGACTACAAACAGTTGCTGTACCAGGCAGTCACTAAATAAGGAATAGCTGTAAACAACTTTTCCATTCCCCTCTCCTTTCTCTGTATGGCATTCTCATTATGTCAAAAGCATTTTTATATGAAATGCATGAAAAGTGGTTGTTCAGAAGCTTTTCCATGATTTCTGAGCCACATATTCTCTGTAGAAGAGATGCTTTGGGACTAACCGATATCCTTAATAATGAATTCAAAGTAAAGAGTAGGCTAACCTAACTCTGTCTGTCTGTCTGTCTATCATCTCGGTTAATTTTAAGAGTGTCTGTAACTATCGATAGTGTTTTAAAGTTATTGTGGGAGAGGAATAAGTATTTCCTAGCATAATTTAAAGTGGATTTGAAAATGACAGAGTATGGGAATGATATAGGGAAAAAAAGTTACACTGGACATACAAAAGAAACCAGCAGATGTCTTAATAATTAAAAGGGATTTACAAATCACAAAGTAAGAGAGTGACCTGACAATTTTCCTATTTCATTTTTACAAAAGAAGTTTGTTAAAGTTTTGAAGAATTTTATGAGACAAATTAAAAATGAAAGCAAATCAAGCTTTATGGCATTTGAAGATCAAGATTGTAAAGGGTTAAGAGAATATAAAGTTGGTTTATTTGATTAAGTTTAAAAAAGATGTGTTGTTATCTTTGGTAATACTTAATAAACTTTAGGTAATTGGGACTGAAACAATGAGAGTTCAAGGATATTTTATAGATAAGAAATAAGGTATGAGGAAGAAGATATTGTTTATTTTATTTTAAGAAAAAGTGATACATTATTAATATTTTTTACTTGTTGGTGAAGTAATTTATTTTATTTATTTTTTATTATATTCCTATTTTTTCTTTCACTTCTATTTTTCTTTCTATATTTTTATCTTCTATGTTTGAGAGTTTTTATCTTTGCAATTTTAATTATTAATAAAATTACCATAATTATGGCAATACATAATTATATCATTTTTGAAATAATTTAAAGATGTGCTTAATTTAACCTAGAAATCAATAAGAATTTAAATTTGAGTGGATTACAGAATGGGCTAAATATCTTTTAACTCAATGTGTTTCAAATGTTAGAAATATGGATTCAGTTTATCCTAAAAATAATAAGCCAAAAGAAATGAAGTGTTTCTCCATATGAGTCTCTCTCTCTCTCTCTTTTTCCCTCTATGTACTTTAGCTTATTGAAGAAAATATTTTTCTAGTTAAGATCTTATGTACATATATAGCTAAATGAGGTGAAACGAAAGTGCTAGATTTCTGCTGAGTAGACTGTACCATTGTAGACATAATATTATATTTTCAAAACTCCTCTTTGTATTTTTAATCTCTATAATTAAAATTAAAATGTATCAGGAAAGATTTCTCATTAGCCACTTTGTGATATGCTATTTGTATTCAAAAGTAGTTGGCTTATACTGTACATTATATTTGTTCTAAATAGGCATATGGAAGGATAGAATTGGCTGAAAAAGGCAAATGACTTCTAGGAGATAATAATGAAGGTTCAGTTATTCTCCTCTAAAGATAGGAGAGAAGTCCACTTCTGGAACCCCCACAAAACTGCTTTCATGACAATGGAAATCTTAAAAGCATTTACTTCTCTGGATAGGAAGAGTCCACATCTTTGTGCTCCCAAGTCCAATTTCTACATATGCCACCATTTCCAACTCACTAATTACATTTGTGTGTGTGTGTACATGTTTAAGAACAAATAAAAGTTAAAACAAGGAGAGAAAGAAGGAGAGATTATTCTTTCTTCTATTTTTCCTACGTAGCACAAATCCAAATGAGATGTTTTGTATGTCCACAGATCTTAGTGGTATTACTTATTATCTTATTGCAGCTATTGCCTTACTCTGGCGTATACACATCTAGGCAGAGAATAAGATGTAGTAGTTAGGGCAAGATGTTGGGTGATTTTTTAAAAAAATGCTACATTAATTTTTAATTGATTTTCCCTGCCAGCATTTATTAGATGATTTCCTTGTTAATAAATATCTCAGTAAAAATATGACTGATGAAAAGATATATAACGAACTCTCTATCTGTCTGTCTGTCTGTCTGTCTGTCTGTCTGTCTGTCTGTCTCTCAAACTAAATATAGATGCATTTGATCTGCTTGTTTCTTTCTAAAAAAAATCTAGTTTACAGAATCAGTTAAAATTCCCCAAACTGAGTTCTTAAGAGTAAAATAAAAAATAAATTAATGAGGTTATTTTGCCCAAAATGTTAAGGTGCTAACTATATCCTGGTTAAAACAGCAAGAGCAGCAACAGAACAAAACAAAACAAAAAACTTAAAGCAAAATCAAACTACATTTCTTGACTGCATGGATAAATGTGTAATAGAAAAGGCACGGTGTCTTAGAAGTGAATAGCTGGCATGCAGGATTGCAGCCTTTATCTATAAACAAACTGGCTTATCACAGCTGTTTATTGTATGGTTAGCCTTGATCACAACCTTTATGTCTTTATTGCTTACATACCATTCCCTTGTTTATGTGTCTGTACTAGTTGGTGCCCTTGAACTTGGCCCTGCTGAGTCCCGACCCTTCCTTGCTCACTCACTCACTCTGATCACGTCTTCAATCAGTAAATCGGAGACAGGGTCTGGCTGATAGGCGAGCCTCTAGCAGGGCAATTAACACAGGACTAAAGTGTCACTCATGGCATGGCTAAAAGAATAGGTCTGGAGATATGACAGTCCGAGTTCTGCTGTGACATCCAAACCAGCCTAAGATTATAGCAACAATAGAGGGGGGAAGATGCTGGGAATATAAAGAAAAGGCCACTTTATTTCTCTGGGTAGTATTGCAGCTGGATGGACAGCTGAATAGAGATGCATTGCCCTCTTAGGCTGCTAAGACCAACCATTGTCTGATAGTTAAGAAGGGATGTTTTAAGAATGCTGGGGCCACAATACCACCTTAATTTGGCCATCAGAGATGAAGATTGGAAAAAAGGGTGAAATCTATTATAATAATATCCACAGCCCAGATTCTCCAGACTGGGGAAATTTCTTCATAATTTCTTCATTTTTTGTAATTTTTAATTTTTATGATTTGTAGTGGTCTTACATGTCGAGGGTGGATAGCTATTTGTCTAGAATGGTACAAGGTCTCCTGCTTGAACATGGGGCTGGACTAGAAGACCTCCAAGGTCCCTTCCAACTCTATTATTCTATGTTCTAACCCTTCCTGGATTTCCTACAAGTGCCCATCCAGAAATATATATATAGCCAAGTCTAGGTTTATTATTTCCTTCAATCCCCAATTTTACAAGGAAGGTTTTGGCACAATTCTTTAATTTGCATGTAGTACTATATTTATTAATTTTTATTTATTTATATATATCTCACCTTTATTATTGTTATAAATAACTCAAGGAAGTGAACATATCCAATACACCTTCCTCTTCCTGTTTTCCCCACAATAACAATCCTATGAAGTTGGTTGGGCTGAGAAGAATGACTGGCCCAAGGTCACTCACTGATTTTCATAGTTATGATGGGATTTTATGTCTCTGAAATAAATATATGAGAAAGTGAAACATTTTTCACATGCAAAGGTAATGAATTCACTTAAACATACACTGATTTTGAACTTTAACATTTTTCACTTTCTCCCATTTCCCTTGTGTCTCTCCTGTGGCTAACTCAAGCTTGTATGCTCCTTGGGTCAGAGATATATCCTTTTACTCTTTGTAAAGGCCATGCACAACACACACACACAATTAATTTTTTTTTAAACAAAATATAAAAAGTAACATAAATCAATGCAGAACAAGGAGATCAATGAGAGAGAGAGAGAGAGAGAGAGAGACTGAGAGACAGACAGACAGACAGGAATAGAAATGATAAAAAGAAGTTTCTGATTTCCTTTACAATTATGATCACAATGTGATTTTCTACTTTTTGACTATAAAAACACTCACTTGTATCTATTATCCATATTTTCCCTGATCACCAAAACCATAGATCACAAGTGCATTTTTCCCATTTCATGCCCAAAAGTCCATATGGGGTTTTAGTTAGCCATAAACGTAGATTTTTCTCTAATCAAATAAGTTAAATAAGCCATTTCTGCAGGTTCCATCATGATCATACATTGCCCAACTCTCAGCAATTCTGGATGATTTACAATTCTTAAAACAATAAAAAGAAAAACAAACCACCACCCCCACACACAAAATGGCACAAAATAAAAGAATAATAATGGCAAAAATCAATGCACAAATAAATCCAGACAGGAATGGAAAGGAAGAAACAGGGATAGGTCATCCTGCCCAAGGACATGGGTGAAAATCCTAAAGGCCATTTGAAACATCTGTAGGGTGGGATATATTAGCATTTGAGGAGAAACCTCATTTCAGAGGCCAGGTACTGCTGCAGAGAAAGTGCACTTCTGAGGCCTGATAAGTGGCATTGTTTAACCAATGGCATCACATGTGTTAAGTTCTGCGCATGGGTGCAAGGAACGGAGACGAGGCAGTGAACAGTGAACTTTAACTCTTTATTAATCATACTGAACAGAGCAAAAACCCAAGGGCAGCAGCAGTCCTTTTATCGGGTAGGCTGCTGACCTATTAGCCAATGAGAAACATGGAAGTGTTAAACCCTTGAACCAATGAGATTGGCCCGTTAACAGCCAATCAGATTTCCCAGAAAGAACCAATCCGATATCGCTATTATCGGCCAATCAAAAGTGCAGGATTAGAACCCTGCTTTTTCTTAAGGTTGTTAAAACTTTATTAAACGCCTTTATTCGTTCATAACACCCCTTCCCCCTAGGTTCTGTTTGAGGGGTGCAGTGATGTAATCCCTTAGATATGCAGGTTGTTTTAACTGTCTATTAGATTTGCGCTGTCCCACCGGTTCCTGTCTGTTGTCCGGTTTCAGCGGGACGTTTTTTTATTTATCTGGTACAGGCGGTTCCGCATCCTCACTGGACGACTCGGTGCTGCTAATTCTGTTGTTGTTGTCCTCCGATCTCTGCGGGCTCGCCTCCGCTGAGGTATTCCTCTGTGGCGAGGCCATCCCTCTCCCTGATTCTTCTTCATGTATTGCGCCCGGCTGCTGACTTCCTTTGATTCCGCTTTCCATCATCTCAAATTCAGTTTCTTCGACATCCCCTCCCGCCTCAGTTGGAGAGTCACAGGAGTCGCGGAAACTGGGTTGTAGCCTAGAGCGAAGCTGATCTATATGGCGTTTCCATATTTTTCCATCCAATGTTTGCACACAGTACGATCTGGGCCCGGTGGTTTGAGTTACGGTTCCTTCAACCCATAATGGTTCACCGGAAAGGTTTTTAGTGAAGACTAAGTCGCCTACCATGAACTCGTGGCATTTTCCACTAGATCCACAGGGTTTCTCTGGCGCGTAGGACGGGTGGAGTCAGTCGAGGTTGGAACGGAGCTTGCTTCCCATCAACAGTTCAGCTGGAGTCTTGTTGGTGACGCTGTGCGGGGTAATGTGTTGGAGTAGGAGTATTCTGTTTAGTTTGTCGTCAATGTCCCCATAGTCCATTTTGCGGAGAGTTTTTTTTAACAAATTGGACCATGCGCTCGGCCCTGCCATTGGCCGCAGGGTGCGCCGGCGAGGTTAGCACATGGCAGATACCCCGGTCCGCTAGGTATTGTTCAAATGCCAGGGCGGTGAACTGGGGTCCGTTGTCGGAGACCAGAACGTCTGGCAGTCCATGTGTTGTGAATACCCTATTCAATTTGCGGATGACGGAATCGGTTGTAGTAGTCTTCATTTTGTGGATCTCGAGCCAGCTGGAATAGGCATCCACTGTTAGGAGGAACCTATGTCCCTTAGTAGGTCCCGCAAAGTCAACGTGGATGCAGGTCCACGGCCCCCGGGGGGGTTCCCACTCCGTTGGAGTGGCTCTAGGTGGGGCACTGCTGACTTCTTGGCACTTTAGACAAGTCTTTACCCAGGCTTCGATCGGCTTGTCGATGCCCGGCCACCACGCATAGCTTTGTGCGAGCGCTTTCATACGCAAGATGCCGGGGTGACCGTCATGCAATGTTTTCAATACTGCTCGTTGTAACCGCTCTGGGACAACGACTGTGTCTCCCCTTAGGATGCAGCCTTTTTGCGAGAAAAGTTCTGTTTGCCGGTTACTGAAAGGGGTGAAGTCGTCAGGGGTTTGTTCTACTGGCCATCCTCGTTCGACCCAGCTGAGAACTTGCGCCAGGACAGGGTCTCGTTTTGTTTCGATAGCGATGTCTCTGGCTGTTAGCAGCGGTGAATGTAGTATTTCAATCTGGAGTGTTGTAAGAGTTGGAGCTGGGTCGTTGACGGTTTCCGGAAGTGGGGCACGGCTCAGTGTGTCAGCATGGGGAATGGCTTTCCCCGGGCGGTGTTGTAATTTATAGTTGTACGCAGTTAAGAACTCCGACCAGCGAGTCATTCTAGGTGACAATATATAGGGGGTTGGCTTGTCTCCCGCTATAATCCCTAGCAAAGGTTTGTGATCGGTCATAATAGTAAAAACTAGTCCATACACATATTCATGAAACCGTTTCACAGCAGATACAACAGCAAGAGCCTCTTTGTCAATTTGGCTATAGTTACGTTCAGCCCTCGATAAGGTCCTTGAAAAATAGGCAATAGGGGCTTCACTACCATTTGGTAACACATGACTCAAAATGGCTCCTACTCCAAACGGTGACACGTCACATGTTATTGTTGAAGGCAAAGTCTCGTTATACTGCATTAAAACAGCATCGGAGGTTAGTAAGTTTTTCACTTGTCAGAATGCGTGCTCCTCTCGGTGTCCCCAGACCCAGGTTGCTTTTTTGTTGAGAAGTCTATGTAGGGGCTCAGCTACGGTCGCTTTCTGGGGCAAGAAGATGTTGTAAAAGTTAATGAGCCCCAGGAAAGCTTGGAGATCAGTCCTATTCCTGGGTCTTGGGGCGTTTTTGATCGCTTTTAGTTTGCTATTAGTGGGGTGAATGCCTTGCTTATCGGNCACAATTAAGACGTCATCAAAGTATGGCACGACCCCCTTGATCCCTTGCAAGAGTCTCTCCATCAGACTTTGAAAAATCCCTGGGGCTATGCTCACTCCGAATTGGAGTCGGTTGCATTTAAAGGCGCCTCTGTGCGTAACGAACGTCTGTGCTTCCACGGTTTTTTTCATCTACAGGCAGTTGTTGGTACGCCTGTGCTAAATCCAATTTAGTGAAGAATTTTCCACCCCCCAGGGAATGGAGAAGGTGTTGCACCATGGCACTGGGTAAGCGTTCTGTTGAAGGGCGTGATTAAGGGTGGCCCAGTTGTCCCCACAAATCCTTAACTATCCATCCGGTTTGATGGGTGTTACGATTGGGTTTTCCCAATGGGTGTGGTCAGTTGGTTCTAAAACACCCTGGGCTATTAATTTATTGAGCTGCTCGTCGATCTTTGGTTTTAGGGCAAAAGGTACCCAATGAGGCTTAAGGCAGATGGGGGCTCCTTCAGGGTTAAGGTTAAATGATATCGGGGTCCCCTTGTACTCTCCTAGTTTGTCTGCAAAGACGTCCTGGAATTCCTGGACGAGGGCCTCCTCCCAGTCGTTGCTTCTGGTTTGGTGAATGCCAGCTACCTCGATCCCGAGTGGGGCGAACCATTGAAGGCCTAACAAACTAGGCCGGTCGCGGTCGACAACGGTCAGTGGTAACGATGCAGTACGATTTTTGAATGTTACTTGGACTTGGCTGGATCCAACGACCGGAATTCGGTTCCCCTGATAATCTTTGAGTATGATTCTTTGGGCTCTGAGGTCTTGACGCTGGACGGCAGGGATTAATTGTTTAAGGGTCTTCCAGGAAACCATTGAGAGGGACGATCCTGAGTTGACTTCCATCACGCAAGGTTGGTTTTCGATGGCGACCTTCACTCGGATCTTATTTGCATCTAACGATGAAGCATGACCGATTGTCATGGTTTGGTGTGCCTTTTCCTGTCTCATTGAAATGGCCAGTGTTTTATTTCTGTAGGAGTGGTTGTTCCATTGGTGGTTCAAGTGTTCTCGACTCACAGGACGATTCCCTGTGGTCTGATGGTTGTTGTTTCCTCTCTGAATTGGGCTGGATCCTTGCTTGCTTCTACAGACCTTCCCGGTGTGGCCTCTTTTCCCACAGGAATGGCAGAGCGCATCGAGGAATTTGCAGTCTGGTCACGGGTGGTTTGCCCCACAACCCGCGCATTGGTGCGGTAGTCTTCGATTCCGCTGGTTGCGTTGGTCACGTTCAGACTGGAGCTGGTTGACCTCCTCCTCCTCACTTTCTGATGGCGATTCGAGGTCCTCGTGGTGGGTCGCTGTTGTGTGCCTCTCTAGGTGAGGTGAGGTATCACTGGTGAGTTGGTGGAGCGGTGCATTGGTGCGGCGCATTCGGGTGGCCGACTTCCTGGTTGCTTCTGCTACAGTAGCATCTTTGATGACATCGGCAAGATCGATGTCCCCTTTGGCCATGATCTTGCTCTGTGCTGTCTGGTCATCTAATCCCAGAACTATTCGGTCTCTCAGAGCTTCTTCGAGGTCTGCGAACCCACAGAGGCCTCCCAGGTTCCAGAGGTTTGCAATGAAATCTGCGACGCTCTCTCCTTTCCGTTGGTCCCTCTGGTAAAACTCATGTCTTCGGACATGCGTTGGTATGGCGGGTGCATAATGGGCCCGTAGAAGGGGCGCGAGGACGTCCCAGTCCATGGATTTCACCTCAGCTGGTTTCGCTAGTGCCTTGGCCATCTTAAAGACGGCAGGCCCGCAATGGGTCAGGAACACTGCTCGCTTTTCCCCCGTAGTGGCATCCTTCAAGTTGTTGATCTCCAGAAATATCTGGAACCGGTCCATGTATGAATCCCAGTCTTCTTGTGCCAGGTCAAATGGAGCGGGTGGTATGGCGCCGCTGGACATGGTTTCCGCTGTCGATGCGCCTTCAGCCACGTGCTCTGTTTGGTGCTCTGTAGTGTTCAGTCAGCTCTGATGTCTCCCCATCCCATCCTCGTTGCCAGTGTTAAGTTCTGTGCATGGGTGCAAGGAACGAAGACGAGGCAGTGAACAGTGAACTTCAACTCTTTATTAATCATGCTGAACAGAGCAAAAACCCAAGGGCAGCAGCAGCCCTTTTATTGGGTAGGCTGCTGACCTATTAGCCAATGAGAAACATGGAAGTGTTAAACCCTTGAACCAATGAGATTTGGCCCGTTAACAGCCAATCAGATTTCCCAGAAAGGACCAATCCGATATCGCTATTATCAGCCAATCAGAAGTACAGGATTAGAACGCTGCTTTTTCTTAAGGTTGTTAAAACTTCATTAAACGCCTTTATAAGTTCATAACAACATGCAAAGGTAATGAATTCACTTAAACATACACTGATTTTGAACTTTAAGATCCATAGGTTCCTTGGTGCTCTCTGAGCTTTGATGGTTTTTTGCAGATATCTTATTACCCAACTAGGCAACATCATCAGTGCTAATTTAAAAGTCATTTTATTATATATCTTTGTATTCTACTTTACCTTATACTTTGTTATCTTACACTTTTATTTTTATTTATTATTTTTAATTAAATAGAAAATATTATATTTATTTTATCTTTTTATATTTTAGTCTATTTTATTGCTTTTCAGTGTATCTTACCTCATTTTATTGTATCTTGCTGTAGCTGATGCTCATGCTTCAATATGATCAATTGATAAATGAACAAAGTGCACCATACTCTTGAATCACATGAAACCCAGACCATTCCAACCCTGCCAGATCAAACTGGTCAGGTAGAGAATATGGAAGACAAGCAGTCACTCAAGTAGCCTGACTCTGTGCCATATACATGTTACATTATTTGTCTCTAAAGAATTTAACATGAGAAGGGTGCATTGTTAAAAAAAAAAAAAGGATCCACAAAACTTGTATTTGATAATGTAGCTTAGGTCTGTTAAGCACAAATTTTAAGCAATTAATTAAATCAGGAAGTGGTGGAAATGTAAGCTTAATAAATGAAACCACTTTCATTAGCAAGGGGTTTGCTAGTTTTGAGTGTGCACTCGCACTCGCTTCATTCACACTTACCACTTTGGGGCTGAAATGCAGTTTCAAAAAGGCAGCTAATCAACTCAGGCAGCTCCGGTGGGTATAGCAGGCCAGCATGGAACTCATCTAAACAGCCTGGATGTGGGAAAAGTTAGTTATTTAGGCAGGGGTGGGGTTCACATTTCTTAACAACCAGTTCTGTGGGTGTGGCCTAATTTGTGGGTGTGGCTTGGTGGCCATGTGACTGGCTGGGTGTGGCTTGTATGTAAATATTATCAGTATTTGTGTTATTTTTTAAAAAAGAGCAACTTTTATTCAAAAACAGGCAAAGCAGGCAGGCAGATTGAGTTGTTTGCAGAATCACAAATTCACTCAGAGATCTATCTTTCTGCAATCTGCTATCTCAGTCTACACTGAAAAATAGAAGCTTCAGTCCTAAGGAAGGTTCAGGTCCGCTTTTAGATTAGCTAGAAAGCAAGAAATACAACAATTTCCTGCTTTCTAGCTAATCTAAATCTCCCGGCACAGCAGAAAAGTTGATGATTGGGGGAAAGAAAAGTAAAAATAGCAACTTACCAAATGCAGGCAAGTTTAATGGCATGCATACCAGGTAAGGAGTGAAGGGGAGAGGAGGGGAGGGGAGGGGCCAGCCAGTGGTGCGATTTGCTGGTTCTCCGAACTGCACAGAATCGTAACAACCGATTCTATAAAATCAATCCGACCAGGTAGAATTGCACCCCTGTATTTAGGGAAAGCATAGCACAAGTGCGAGTGGGTGGGCCCAGCCAGAGATCACAGCTAGGGGCTCACCTGAACCCTGCCGACCACCCAGCAGCCCACCACTGAGTATATTCAATCTTCAGTTTTGTAACTTTTCTTTAATTCTGCTAAAATAGTCATGGTTTCCCTGTTTGCTTGTGGTCTGGTCCATGTGTTGATACCCTTGACTATAATTGTAGGCAGAAGAAAGTGAAGGAAAAAGTTAATGGACAAAAGAGAATGCAAAAATGAAGATGACATGAAGAAATACACAAAGGCAATGCATGTTTAACCCCATACAGTGTGCATATTGGGTGAAAATAATTACTCGGGAATAAACAGCATGGTACTGTTGGAAGAAATGTCCATCTGGGTTCAGTTCCAAGTAGGGAGAAAGACACTGGAAACATGGAGGCTATTTGGAAAGATGGTTTAATGGTGAACAGGACTACATGGCTTGAGGTCCTGAGCAACTGAGCATATGAATTAGAGTGAGAGAGATATTTATACCCTCTCTTGGGCTATGAACTTGCTTCCTGTTCCTGTGAAAGAAATGTGTTCTGATTGGTTTGCAGACTCCCATGGGGCCATGCAAGGGTAACTTTGTAGGTTGTCTTGAGTCCCAGGCTTGGTTGAATCTGGCTGGGTGATGATGTAATGAAGAGAATTGTGATCTGAAAAGGTGTTAGGCAATTCCTATTATGGCTTGATGGCTTTGTCCTGGTTTGGATCTTGAGTGGGTGCTAATCCTATCATGTTCTGAGGGTGAAGGTCTTTTATTTTGTAGATAGGATGGTCCAGTCTTTCTGAGGCTATTAACAAAGATGAGGGTTGTTAGGGATAACATTGTTTACCCTAACTGGTTTAGGTAAAATAATAAATATGTTATCATGGTTTGTTAGTTAAAGTGTCTGTAACTTTAACTGTAAGAATGTAATTAAGGGAGTGGTTGTAAAAGCACCATAAAAAAAGCAAGGCACAGCAGCTTGCTCTCTCTGGCTTAATGATCCCTAATTACTGGATGGATTGAAGACTGCGTTTATCTCCTACTGGAACGGGAAAGAGAAAGGACTGTTGATCTTATCAACGGTGAAAGGACTGATTTATTGTAAGTGAACTGACATTGGATATTCTACACGGACTTTGCTAATTGAATATCCTTGAATGGACTGACTAAAACGATACATGACTAATGGACTGTTATTTTGACTATGCTATAAATCTGAATGGAATAAACTATATTTTTGATAGCACAAGCGTATCTGTTATTTTTACTGTATGTTAACTAACATACAAACTTATCTCACACATTTATCTGTGTGCCTATCTGACTAATGCTGCACATTCTGTTTAGCTTGTCTCCTTAACCCTGGTTGGGGAACACAGGCTTAACAAGGGTTACTTTCCAAAAGCATGTATTCAGCCAAGGAAGTATAATATTCTCTCTTTTTTATATTTCCTAGAATATTTCATTCTTCTAGGAGAAGGGTGGGTGCTAACTTTGTACAGTACCTTCAAATACTACATGCATTGATTATCTAAATTATTCAAGATACTAAATTTGGTCAAAATAGATTTGGGTACTAATTTGTGGGAAACCAGGCAATTGTCGTAGGTTATAGATGAATACTAAGCCATCTATTCATTTGAACATGCAGAATCATAAAATGTAAACTTTGGAAAAGACCTTGGAATTTATCTAATGTAAACCCCTGCCCAGTTGAAGTATCCACTGCTACAGTATTCCTGGCAGATAGTCAAATAGATCTTTTTAAACAACTTCACCATCTTTTGATTAATCAGCTGCTTTGTAGACCAACTCTGTGAAGAATTGTTTTGCTGACATCCAACCAAAATCAACTTCCTTGTAATTTAAACCCATTTTTTTCATTCCTGTCTTCTGGAATAACTTTAATCAGTTCTGCTATGTCTTCATTATGGTAGCCTTGGAGACAATAATCATGCCTCCTGCAGTTTGTGTCTTCAGATTTCTTGATTTCATTTTGAATTCATCCTGAGAAAATTCTTATTCTACAGCTTGATGTGGAGCTATTGATGAGCACTCTTTGAGTGAGGTCATTCAGACAATTATTGAATGCATCTTATGATTCTATCATCTAGCTTACATTTTAGTTTTTCTATTAAAGGAAGGAAAAAAAAGGCCTTTAGACACCAAACACTCCCATCCCCATTATAAGATCTTTTAACGCTTCAAAGCCATTTTGCAGTAATCCTTAAAAATGTATGAAGTTTGTCTCATGAATTACCATATTTCATTGTTGTTACAGTAGCTCAGTAAGCTGTAAGGGCTTTTCTGATTACCCATAATGAATATCTGAAAAAAACCCAATTGATTCTTCTCTGTAATTTAAATATAGCTTCTGGGATAATTGGGGGGGGGATCCCTTAGAAGAGGAGCCTCATACTTTTTGATAGATAATTTTTCTCCTTCCAGAACCTGCTTTTCCATAAACAAGAAAATAACTTCTGTGCAGGGTAACAGAACTCTGTGGTTGTTCCAAAACTGAGTTCAACTTGCAGAGTATAAAAAGAATTTAGGTAAAAGGGCACTTGAAGTGGACCAAGCCAATTAAGTGTGAGCCAGAAGTGTGTTACAGCTGCCCAAAAACCCCAATGCAGCCTTAGGTTGTATCAACAGAGAGATAGTGTCAAGATCTCATGAAGTGTTAATACCACATTATACTGCTTTGGTAAGACCAAATTTGGAATAGTGAATCCAGTTGGGTAACCTCAATACAAAAAAATATGCTAGGACTCTAGAAAGAGTGCAGAGAAGAGCAACAAAAATGATTAGGGGACTGGAGGCTAAAGTATATGTGAACAGTTGCAGGAACTGGGTACAGTACTATTTGTCTAGTCTAATAAAGAGAAGGACTAGGGGGTGACATGATGGCAGTCTTCCAATATTTAACGCGTTGACACACAGAAGAGTGGGGCAACCTATTCTCCAAAATATCTGAAGGTAGACAAGAAGTAATAGATGGAAACTTAATAAGGAGAGTTACAACTTAGAACTAGAAACATTTTTCTGACAGTGAGAACAGTTAACAAGTAGAACAGTTTGGCTCCAGAAGTTATGGGTGCTCCATCACTGGAGGCTTTTGTTTCAAATGGTATAGGGTCTATTGCTTGAGCAGGGGTTGTACTAGAAGACCTGCAAGGTCTTGGTCTCTTCCAACTTTATTGTTTTGTTATTCTATTTGCAGCAACACTTTAAATATTTTCTTTATATTTGTCTCCAAGAAAATCCAGTTATGTACATCAGAACCTAATTATGGTATAAGTTCCTAGCAATTCTGTAAGCAGACATTTACAAGGTTATCTGTAGGGAATAAGTTTCCAAATAATCAGGAAATGGTGATTTTCAGATTAAAAAAAAAAAGCTCGTTTCTTTCTCTGGGGTCATCAGTACAGTAGAACTTTGGGTCACAAACGCTTTTGACCATGAACAAATCAGGTGCCAACCAAAAAATCTGCTAGATGTTTCACTCTGGTATCGAACACATCCTTAGGAGGCAACCAAACTTACCCACAGCGATTTTCCCTGCTGCCGCGATTTCCCCTTTTGCACCATTTTTTTTTACACAAATGCACAGTCAGTCTTGCTTCCGGTCATGACCAAATCAGGTTGCAACTGAAGTTCCCAAACAAATTACAGTTGTGACTGGAGGTTGTACTGTATGCTACAAATAGAGAAATTTGGGACAGCAATCAGAGATAATTGTGTTTTTGGGGGAATCTTAAGGGGAGAGAGACTGAAGCAAGCAAACACTGTGGGAGTATCAGCAGCACCTGGATGGGTGTGTGCTCACCCTAAAGAGCTAGTAAATCACCTCAGCATCAGAGGTTTTCTTAACAACATCAAGTCCAAAGCAAACAGCAGAATCCTGTACTGAATATATTTTGATTCTGTCTGCTGTTATGGACATATTTCTTCCCAAGCCACGCATCTTAAATCAACAATTTTTAGGAGGCATATAAAACCTAGATCATATTGCCTTGCACAAAACTGTTATGCTGTTTATGTGAGTTTCTGTGTTGAGCAATACAATCAGCATCATTTTCTTTTAAAATAGTGGCTGTCATTTAATACAGAGATTCTATGACGTGTGCAAACCTGATTTCAATGCATTGTAATAATTGGAATAGCAATAATGACTTGAAACTCTCTTGAAAAAGCAAAAACAGGTTTTCTTTTCCTAAATTCCCTTCTCAACACTATTACTTTGTTCACTGGTCCCACGAGCTGAAAATAATGGGAATTGAATTATTGTTTTGTAGTCACAGATATTTTGGGAAACTCAAAGCAGGTCATGATGAACAAAGCACTAATTCCATTTTTGTTCAGTACATTTCAAATCATGGTAGTGTTGCTTTGCTTTTCACACCTAATATAAAAGTCTTCTCTTTCAAAATTTGTTTATTTAAAAGATAGTGATCATTAGCCTTTGGGTGTATGCCATTGGTTTGTTTTTGTTTCATGTCTGTTATGTGTTTTATCATAAAAATATCTGGGGTCTCAACATAGCTCTTGAAGGTACTGTGTGCCTGCAGATACTTTGCTGGCACCCCCTTCCACTTGACTTTTGTATTTTCAAAAATTAATTTTATCATTTAGAATCTATCATGCTTACAGTTGGAGGTTAACACTTGGAGGTACTTGATTTGACCTTTGTATCAATGCCAACATTGTTTTAATAGGGTGATTAATCAGATCAAATACTCCTTAGAAGTTTTACACACTCCTACAGGTTATGGTTTGTGTCATGATAGTCAAATAAGCTTCCTCATCCAGTCAACGCTATTTGGTGGTCTCAGAATAATGATATTGTGTGGGACTCAAAAGCATTTCCAATTACAACTTCTTTAGAGTCTCCTCTTGTTTCCCTCTTGCCACATTTTATAGTTATTCCATTTTGGGGGAGGAAACCTGATAATGAAACCTACATTTAAAAAAAAAACCCACCATTGCAATGTCTTTCTAGAGAGGAGCACGGCATGATGTGTCTGGGATTGCATTAAGCCACTGTGAGAAATAGGTGTAGGAAACAACCAGAAGACCAGCTGTCAAGATTGCAGGCTGTACAAGTTACCCGGCACAAATACCAGGACTTGGCTTCTGCCAATGTGATGGGAGCAAATGCTTTATTGCTGTCTGGAAGTGTTTATTTTCTGGACATAAATTCAATGGACAGAGTCAAGGCATGTGTAGAAATAAAGCATACCATCATTTGAGCTAAGCTGACAAGGACAATTTACCGTACCAAGCATTCATTTTGGGCTGGTCAGGAGAAGCCAGGCTATTAACATGCAGAAATTCCTGCTGTTCCTTCTTTATTGTCCCTTCTCTGAACTTTGGGAATGGCATGTATTAACCCCTAGAGAGCCTTTGAGGCACAGCAGGCAGCTGGGGAGGAGACACTTGTGTAGGGCCCGGTAGGCATATGTACTATGTCCAGATATTATTGATGGTTGCAGTTCTCTGCCTGCATGAAAAGCCATGGCCTCTGAGTGTGTGCTGTCAAGAGGCCCAGAGGAGGGTTTAAAATATTTTCCCAAAGCAGTCTCTCTCATTCCCGCACATCAACTGAAACTTGCTTCAGTAACAAAGTTTGTCTATGGGCCTGCCCTTATTTTCCACAGGGGTTGGGGTGGGGTGGGAAGCACAACAGGGAAAACAAGCTGTCAAGCTTCCTCTAGACCAGTTTACAATTTTGAGCTTATTTTTTATTTGTCAATTGCTTACAAGATAATAGGTATAAGTAAAAACATAGTTATGAATACATGGATACATATAAGAAAAATAAAAAAATATATAAAATAAACAATAGGACTGGGACGGTCGGCACGTTGGTGCACTTATGCACGTCCCCTACAGATTTCTTCGGAAAGGGGTGAGGTCAATAGTAGACAGTCTAAGGTTAATGTTTTTGGGGTTTGGGGAAGAAACCACAGAGTCAGGTAGAGTATTCCAGACATTGTCCACTCTGTTGCTGAAGTCATATTTCCTGCAATCAAGTTTGGTGTGATTAACCTTGAGTTTGTATCTATTGTTTGCTCTTGTTATGGTTGAAGCTGAAGTATTCATTGACAGGTTTATTCATTGTATTATTGTATTGTATTATTTGTATCTATTCATGTATTCATTGACACATGAAAGTGTGTATGTATGTGTGTTTAAAAATGTGGATTTATGTGAATTAGAGTGTATACGACCTGGATGACTGAGAACTTCCATAGACGTGTGTGTGTGTGTGTGTGTGTGTGTGTGTTGAGAGAAAATAACCATAGACAACAGACACACACACACACACCCATAAAGTCTATCAGTAAATCCCTACAGATAGAAGAATTATTTTTCAATGAATCTAGTATTAGCCATTATTTTTAATATTTAATTGAGCAATTTTAAACAAAAATATTTGGAAACTCCCTACCCTTTCATAACATCAGCAAAGTCTGAGATGGTATTGTCCATCAAGAGGCTGCCAGTTTCAACTGAGCTCAACTAATACTATTAATAATAGTCACCAGACATTGGCCATAAAGATGTTACAACTCTTCTGATGTGAGAAAAAAAATCACTACATTATGATTTAGTTACACCAGAACTATCTTAAACAGGCAGTAATGAGGTAATTTCAAGGCAGTCTCTCTTGACCATTCTTTCTTTCTTTCTTTCTTTCTTTCTTTAAAGAGCAATAGTAAGCAGGGTGGAAAAGAGAGGTGCAAAAAGGCAGCTGATCCTGTTTTCATGTTGTTTATTTAGTTGAAAATGCGCTGTTGAAGTTGATACCTATGCACCACAGATAAATCAGCGGCTCTTCTAACTGTACCTCATCCATCCTTTCCCAACAATTCAGCAATCCTGAGGAGATATGCTTAATTGGATCTCCTTGGCTGCCATTGGCATCTCAACAAAATAAAATGACAGACAACAAGCAGTTGCATCCTGCCTAATAAGGCCCTTTGTTTTTAATAAAGCTGGGCACAAATGGACTTTTGAGATTGGTTGAACAATTTCACAGTACTACTTCAGAAGAAGGAGAAATTATTGGATATTTCCTCAAGTAGTAGTGGTAAAGCATCAGGGGAAGAACCGTGACCTTCAGGGCTGGAAGATCCTTAATCTCCTTTCTCAGACTGATGCCCCTCCCTCCAAGATGTGTTGGAAGTCTATGCTGCAGAAGTCCTATGCTGTCCCAGTGGACAATGATAGCTGATGTGAAAGAAGACTGTTGAGCAAGGTGAGTAAAATACACTTGGTCTGATCCAGCCATATATATGTGCTGCACCATGTCCCCAGTTTGTAGGAAATATTTACTGTTTCAGAGGCCTCAATTGCCATCCTGTGTTTTCTCTCTAAAGTGGAAGGCAGCCAAAATTTTGACTTGCTATTTACAAATGTCTAAATATAGAGATTTCAACAAGCGAAACAGACAGGTCCTGTTACTAAACCATGAATAAGCATCTACCTAAACCATGACCTCATGGTTTATTGTAAATGGCTCTCTATATTGGGGAGGGATATTTCAAATAGTGGAATATATACATAGATACAGAATATATTGTTTTTTATTTGACGGTATACAAAGAAGAAAGCATTTTTTTTACTGTGGATAAAACAGAGATAAGAAGAGCCTTGGTGGTGGTTAGAGTGCAGTACTGCAAACTACTGCCTACAATTTGGCAGATCGAATCCCACCAGGCTCAAGGTTGACTAGGGGTGGGATGCAAATATTTTTACTATTGGTCCTGTGGGAGTGACTAGGTGGGCATGATCATGTGACTGGGTGGGCGTGGCTTCTTTTTTTGTGCAGCACCCGTTTTTTTTTTTCCTCCTGGGCCTCAGGGATTTTTGCTCCCAGAAGGCAGTGCAGCACACACGCCCCCCATGCTCCATTTTTGGGGGGATGCTTCCCTGAGGCCCAGGCCAGGGGGGGGGATGCAGCACATACACACGCCTCATGTGCCCCTTTTTGCTTCCAGGGTCTCAGGGAAGCCCACTGTGTGAAGCAGTAAGACAGCGAGGGGAATCCCGGCATAGCTGATCATCGAAACAGCTGATCATCAAGAGGAAAAAGAAAAATGAAATACCAGTTTGGGTGAACTGGAAGCTGTTTTTTTACTACTGGTTCATATGAACTGGCCCGAGCCGGTACAAGCCCACCACTGAGGTTGACTCAGCCTTCCATCCTTCAAAGGTTGGTTAAATGAGGACCCAGATTGTTGGGGGCAATACGCTAACACTGTAAACCGCTTAGAGAAGTATATAAGTCTAAGTGCTATTGCTGTTGCTATTTTATAAGAGAACAATATATATGTAGATGATGACATAAGCATGAACACTGCAAAGTGCTCAACAGTAATTTTAATTCCCCTTCATGCAACCTGGACAGCTTGTAACTGAGTCAGGCACTGCCATCTCTTTCAAGTGTCCCACCAGAGAAGAATAGCCCTGGCCACAGGAAAGGTCACTGTTTGAAGAAGATCATATGATTTCATTACCAAACAGTATGTCCCAGGGCAATGGAGAAGGCAAAATGCTATGAATGGCTGCCTGGTAGACTAGCAGTGTTCAGGGCATACTCTAACATCCTTTAACATCACTGCAATTCAGGAGAGGATGTTAATATTTATAAAAATGTATTCCATTACTGACTTGGCTTCTTATCTACAATTGTTAGACCACAATTTGCTTTCATATTCTCACAGCTAGCATGGTAACCCTGAACTAACAGCCTCCACATCTCCTGCACAGACTTGGCATTCAGTTTAGTTGGATCCTTTTGCTAGCAAGTCACTGCTTTAAACCTTTTAGCAAATCTTTCCCGACTTGATTCCTCAAGGTGTTGGACCCTGAATACCATTATTCCCAATTAGAATGACTTTTGGAATTCTAGAATTTGATATTCAACACAATTGGAGAGCATTAGAAAAGGTTACTTTTATCAGAATGGATTAAAATATTCGTGTAGTTTTATGGTTGAGAGATTGCATTTAGATCAACTTCAATCTCACCATTGTTATAAATTCGGCTTGGTGGCCTTAAGTGCAAGATACACTCACCATTCTCTGCCTTACCTCTACAGATCTGACTTACACATCTTGTATCAGTTGCAGTAAGAACAACATAACATGACACCACAAAAGAAACTGTAAGTGCACCATTTTTTTTACATAAAATGGGGGATGGATATTGAAGAAAATTATCCTGAGTGTGTAGCTTACACATAGAATTGTTTATCCCAATACTATCTTACTTTTTTTTTTCAGGGTCATTCTTAACCATTTCTTTGCTAAATTACACAGAGGAGTCCTAAACTGGTGAAAAGATTATGCAGAACTTGCTTCTGTTTGTTCTATTGGCAGGACCCATGTGAGAATTCTGAGAGCACCTTGAAAGCTTCTGTTCAATATAGCTCCCTCTTGGCTTGTAAACTGTACTGGATGTTCCTTACACATTTATGTCAAAATAATGATTAAAGGAACCTCTTCCTTCACTTCACTCCTTACACTATTGATGCCAACCTATAACTGTCTTATTTTCTGCTCACTTCAAAATCTTGGGAACGTCTATCAATGGTCCCTTCAACTGACTAATAGAAGAAAAGGGGGAAGGCTTTAAATTATTGCTGCCATATTTCCCTGAGTAATACAGGTGAAACTTGAAAAATTAGAATATTGTGCAACAGTTCATTTATTTCAGTAATGCAACTTAAAAGGTGAAACTAATTTATGAGATAGACTCATTACATGCAAAGCAAGAAAGTTCAAGCTGTGATTTGTCATATTTGTGATGATTATGGCTTATAGCTCATGAAAACCCCAAATCCACAATCTCAGAAAATTAGAATATTAATGCAATCAATAAAACAAGGGTTGTACACGGAAAAATATATGTACTCAGTACTTGGTTTGGGCCCCTTTTGCAGCAATTACTGCTCCAATGCAGCGTGGCATGAAAGCTATCAGCCTGTGACACTGCTGTGATGTTATGGAAGACCAGGATGCTTCAATAGCGGCCTTCAGCTCTTCTGCTTTGTTCGGTCTCATGTCTCTCATCTTTCTCTTGGCAATGCCCCATAGATTCTCTATGGGGTTCAGGTCAAGCGAGTTTCCTGGCCAATCAAGCACAGTAATCCCACGGTCATTGCACCAGGTTTTAGTGCTTTTGGCAGGGGCCAACTCCTGCTGGAAAATGAAGTCAGCATCCCCATAAAGCACGTCTGTGGAAGGAAGCATGAAGTGCTCCAAAATCTCTTGGTAGATGGCTGTGTTGACCCTGGACTTAATGAAGCACAGTGGACCAACACCAGCAGATGACATGGCTCCCCAAATCAACACAGACTGTGGAAACTTCACACTGGACTTCAGGCATCTTGCAGTGTGTGCCTCTCCATTCTTCCTCCAGACTCTGGGTCCTTGGTTTCCAAATGAGATTCAAAAGTTGCTCTCATCATAAAAGAGGACTTTGGACCACTGAGCAACAGACCAGTTCTTTAGCCCAGGTAAGACACTTCTGACATTGTTTGCAGTTCAGGAGTGGCTTGACAAGATGAATATGACATTTGAAGCCCATGTCCAGGATCTGTCTATGTGTGGTGGCTCTTGATGCACTGACTCCAGCCTCAGTCCACTCCTTGTGAAAGTCCCCAACACTTTTGATTGACCTTTTCCTGACAATCCTTTCCAGGCTGCAGTCATCCCTGCTGCTTGTGCACCTTTTTCTTCCACACTTTTTCCTTCCACATAACTTTCTATGAATGGGCTTTGATACAGCACTTTGGGAACATCCAACTTATTTTGCAATTACCTTTTGAGGCTTTCCCTCCTTATGGAGGGTGTCAATGATGGTTTTCTGCACAACTGTCAGGTCAGCAGTCTTTTCCATGATTGTGATTCCTACTGAACCTGAGTGAGGAACCTTTTGCAGGTGTTATGGCTTAATTAGCTGATTAGAGTGGGATACTTTGAGCCTAGAATATTGAACCTTTTCACAATATTCTAATTTTCTGAGATTGTGGATTTGGGGTTTTCATGAGCTATAAGCCATAATCATCTCAATTATGACACATCACGGCTTGAACTATCTTGCTTTGCATGTAATGAGTCTATCTCATATATTAGTTTCACCTTTTAAATTGCATTACTGAAATAAATGAACTTTTGCACAATATTCTAATTTTTTGAGTTTCACCTGTAAATATCCCATTCCCCTCTGTATATACAAAAGAAGGAGGAAAGAAATTGTTAGTGCCTCAGTACAACAAAAAGGAGCAGTTGCTGCAAGAAGAGCTGACTGTAAAACAAAGATGCCTCCCCTTCTGCTTCTCTTTAAAAGAGAAAGCAAACAATGAAACTGAAATTATAACATGTCAGAGTTTTGTAACCAGCTCTTACCATGCTGGTTTGTTGCTATACTAATAAAACTAGGGGAATGTAGTTCTGTTTAATACAGGCTATGTTGGCTACTAATCTTCCTGTTTATCCTGGGAGTATAATGGCCTGGGAATGTGATCAGGAGCGAAGTAGACAAGAATTGCAACCCCTTTTGCACCTGAGACTAGGTGGTTCTACAGATGTGTTTGCCAAACCTCATAACTTTAAGATACAGGGAATTCAATTCTCAGAATTCCCCAGCCAACATTAAATAGAGAATATTAAATGAAGAAATTAGACATTAAATGGGAATTACTACAGATTGTCATCCTGTAGGACCTGTAACAGCATATGCTCTCTGTTATGGACTAAGCCAATGCGTCAGTAACAACCCTAATAGCTTTACTTTAACAGCAGGCTCGTAATCCTGCACTTCTCATTGGCCCGCGAATAGTGAGTCATGATTGGTCGTTTCTGGCCGTCTGATTGGCTGACAGCGGGTCACTCTGATTGGACGCTTGTTAGAGCGGTAAACTCAAATCATTGGTTGTTGTGACAGCAGCCAGCTCTATAAAAGAGCTGCTGCTGCCCAAGTATTTTGCTCTGTTCTGAAGTCACTAATAAAGAGTTGAAGTCACAGTTTGATGTCTCGTCTCTGTTCTTTGCACCCATGCTCAGGACTTAACACTCTCTGCAACTTATATATCTGAGTTTTGACTGACCCCACTCTGCTTACCTTTCAGAAAACTTTGAAGTTGTAGTTGTTTTACAGACACAGCAGCCAGAGAGCGATTAAGCCCGCACCTTTGATGAATGGAATATTTGAGAGCCATTTTGCATTAGTTAACTAGGAATTGTATTTTTAATTTTTTAAAATGAATTGTCTTTAACATAGCAATACACTTAGATTTATATACCACTCCATAGTGCTTTACAGTGCTCTCTGAGCAGTTTACAGAGACAGCATATTGCTCTCAACAATCTGGCTCCTCATTTTATTGACCTCAGAAGAATGGAAGGCTGAGTCAATCTTAAGCCAGGATCGACCTACTGGCTGTGGGCAGTTAGCCTGCAATGCTACATTTTAACCACTGCACCAGTATGGTTCATAATGTTCTATTTTAATTTCTGTTAGCTGTTGAATGTCACACTGGTGAGATAGACAGTAATACTGTATTTATCTTGGATAGATTAGATTAGATTAGATTAGATTAGATTAGATTAGATTAGA